>OZ025243.1:47737544-47787544 GCA_964019155.1 Osedax fenrisi
TTATTAATACAGATATATCTGATCATTCTGTTATATTTACTACTTTGAATATAAAAAATAACTATACTAAAAGTTGTGACTATGTATATATCAGAAATATGCATAATATTAATGCATTAGTAAATACATTATCGATTTACAAATGGGACTATTTTTACACAATTACAGATCCTTCTATATGTTATGATGAATTAGTAATACAATTAAATGAAATGTTTAATAAATTTTGTCCCATATCTAGAAAAAAAATAAATAAAAATAGTATTAACAATCCATGGCTTACAAGTAAATTGAAAAATGCATTAAGAAAAAAAAATAAATTATTTAACACATATAAAACTAAAAACTGCCCTATCACATTTATTAAATATAAAAAACTAAAAAATAAAATTAATAAAAATATAAAATATGAAAAAAATAAATATTACTCAAATATTTTTTCAAATTGTAATCAAAAAGAGAATTGGACACATTTGAACACTATAATTAATCAAAATGTTGATGAATTACCCAAAATACTTAAATATGAAGGAAAAGAAATTATAAATATAAAAGATCAATGTGAACATTTTAATAATTATTTTTCAAATGTGGGTTTTAAAATAAATGAAAGTTTTTTAAATAAAAATATGACTAATGATAATTTGATTAGTGATAACATGACTAGTGATAATATGACTAATGATAATATAACTAATGATAATGATTTTAGATATTTTTTAAACTCTATTGAGAACAGTTTTTATTTTTTACCTATTACTGATAAGGAAATAATTAATATTACACTTAATATGAAATCTAAATCATCCAAAGATATAAATAACTGGGACATGAAATTAATCAAGCTTTTAATAAATTCTATTGCTAAACCATTAGAATATTTATTTAATTTATGCTTGGCTAATTCTGAATTTCCTGATAATATGAAAATTGCTATCATTAAACCAGTATTTAAAGCAAATGATAAAAAACAGATAATCAACTATAGACCCATTTCATTACTACCGCAAATTAGTAAAATCTTCGAAAAAATAATTTATAATAGAATGATGGACTTTATATATAAAAATAAAATAATTAATGATAACCAATATGGATTTATTGAAAAATCCAATACTACCCTTTCACATTTTAACTTACAACATTTTTTATTTACTAAACATAGTTTAAATAAAAAAATTGCTACGCTATTTTTAGACCTTAAAAAAGCGTTCGATGTTGTAGACCATGACATTTTATTAAAAAAATTAGAATACTGTGGTTTTAGGGGTCATGTAAATGTGTTTTTAAAAAATTATTTATTAGATAGAAAAGTTAAAACTCGAATAAATAATACTGTATCATCTGTTAGAAATGTACGTTTTGGTGTTCCTCAGGGATCAGTATTAGGTCCATTATTTTTTATAATATTTATTAATGACATATCAAATATATTTAATAATGATGATAATATAAATTTAAATATATATGCAGATGACACATCACTCTCTATATTTGCAAATTCAAATGAAGAATTGAGTAGTAATATGCAATTATATTTAGATAGATTATGTCATTGGTTTAATATAAATAAATTAAAATTGAATATTGAAAAAACTAAAATACTTCCTTATTTTAATACAAAAATTATAAATAATATAAATTTAAATAATGCGAACATAGAAATAGTAGATAGGTATACGTTTTTAGGTATTATATTAGATAGTAATTTAACATATTCGTTTCATATTATAAATTTGTGTAATAAATTATCAAAAATTGTATATCTTTTTCGGATGCTAAAATTTCTTAACATACGCAATTTAATTATATTATATAATTCACTATTTTTATCAAATATGTCATATGGAATAGAAATATGGGGTAATGTTTATGAAGATAGATTAAAAAAACTAGTATTAATACAAAAAAAAACAATTCGAATTATCAATAAAAATATGATAGACAAGTCTCAATTACCTCTGATTCGTTTATCACACACTAATAATATGTTTAAATATAATTCTATTTTAAAATTGAATGAACTCATATCTTTTAGAATAATATTATTTTTATATAACCTTTTACATAATAACTATAACATTAATCTAGATACATTTTTTATTTATAATAAAGACAAATCAAGATTTATTTTACCATTAATGAAAACAACGAAATTTCAAAACACCATTTTTTTTAAAGGCCCAAAATACTATAATAATATAATGAGTAATAATATATTAAAATCTGAAAATATACATAATATACACAAATTAAAAAAAGTATTAAAGAATTACTTTTTAAATAAATATTAGTTTTTATATTTTAGCATTTTAATAATTTTTAATATTTTTAATCTTCGTCAATTTTTAAAATTTTTATATTTAAAACTACTTGGGTATAATTATGTAAATGTATAATTTGGGTATATTTTTAACATTTTTATATTATTATATTTTTATCATTTTTTATTATTTTATTCGCACTTTTTTGTTATATAATTGTTTGCACAATTTTTAAACATACTTTATTTTAATTTGTATATACTAAACCATTAGAATCATTTTATGTTATTACATTTCAATAATTTTTTATTATTTTATTCGCACTTTTTGTTTTATATTTGTTTGCACAAGTTTTAAAACATTTTATTTTATTAGTTTATTTAATGGATTGATGAAACATGATGAAATACGCTGAGGGACATTATTTTTATTATTATTATTCTCTTTATATATATTTATTTACTCTTATTATATTGAATTCTAGTACACAAGTCTTATTATTATTGTATAAATGTCCCAAAGCTATTATATTCATATACTATGGAGGTATCGACTTAATAAAGCTACTTATAGCTTTCAATGATCCTCCTTAGACAATTGTCTATAAACTGATTTCATTCATTCATATATAGGTCTATCTAGCACGATGGGGAAGTGGTCAATATAGTATTGACCACATCGACGATAGTCTGGCCAACGCTTGTAGTGGACATCCCCTATGTTCTGCGGTCATTGGTCATAGTATACGGTAGATAGCATAGAGCTAGAGAGAAACAGAGTAGTACCCTAGGTAGCTGACATGCGGAAAGCTTCAATCTAATTTTGTCACCGCAAAATGGCAGATTTGCCTATTTGATTTTTTATTTGGTAGCTAGAATACAATTATTAATACCATTAGAAAGAGGATAAAAAATTAATATAAGTTTCATATTTTACTTTTTGATATAATTAATAATACAAAAGTTAACTTTCATCATAATTATGATCAAAAGAATATTATATTTTAATATTTGGTCACCGCAAGATGGCTGATTTTTAATTTCTGCTTTCCGCATTTGTTACGTTACCAGGCATTGAGTATTACCACTATATTTCTCTCTAGCTCTATGACAGACAGTATTTTAGTGTTCAGGGGTTGTACTTTGATGGAGGTGAATGTGGCTCCACATGCGTTCATCACATGACACCTCTACCGTAACCAACGTAAACAATACATGCCGCTTAGTCGCGTGTGTTTACGTTACCAAGTGTTTACCCCCACCCCTCTCCACCTCCCCCCTAGTACTACATAGGGAAGACACTGGCTATATAGTCAGCTACTATCAGCTATGGATATATCAGTTAGGTATACAAACTATTATATTTATCACCGATAGCACTGGGTGAACAACTGTTCTTTATACGTCAACATATCAGTCAACATATCTGTATAGCTAATATCTGTATTAATGTAGACTATAGTACAGAAAATATACTTAATGTGTACAATATATGTATAACTGTTAATGCATACTTATATGTACTATATTATTATATAATACCTCACATATGACGTAATTTGTGGTAACCAAGCACTAATTCTGTAGTATCATATAGGCATTGTTTAGTGGTGTAATTAATGGAGGGAACAATGGTATGATATTTGTAGTTTTCATTGTGTGAAGGTGTCAATATGCTAATGTATAATAGTGTGTTCGTTTTCTGTAGCATATTTAGTGTGTGTATCAATGTATATGTATATTTATATATATATATATGTGTATGCATGTATATTTGTTTTATTTGTATTCGTGCGTGTATATGAGTGTGTATTGATTTCACTCGGATCGCGTGATATTTTATCACTGACAGTAAGGAAATAACTGTCCTCTAATCGCCTGTCTAACGGAAGTTTACGTTTCCACATTTAACCGGAAGTGCGTTATCGGTCCACACCAAACGAAACGATCTAATCACGTGACATGGAGGAAATACAGTCATGTACGTCACGTATATCGATTACAATATAGTGATGTATACCTCATACCTACGTATACGGTGTAATCAGTACGCGCGCGTGTTATCAGCGACTGTGTTCGGTGTTGCGGTAGCGAATCAAAATGGTCGCCCGAAAAAGAGAACAATAGAATGCGTATTTAAACCACGTGATCAATAATTAACGGTTACGAACAGATGCACTCTATACGTACGTCGGTAGTATTATTTTCAACGAGTCGCTACATCCCTAGCTAGGAGGCTGGAAACAGCTAATTATAGCTCCGCCTAGTCCCCCCTATAGATGGAGCTGCCGACCTTCGTATTATTATTGCGCGTGTGATTAATGGACTAGATACAGGGGGTTATGTCACCACTAGTCTCTAATCAACTCCAATATTACTACAGATATCGTTGTCGCTATTGTTATAGCTGGTGGCATAGCTGTAAAACACTTCATTGTTTTGTTATACACTGACGATATACATATCACTGATGTAGATAAGTCAGTAGATAGTCATAGTTATATAATCAATGTATACATATCAAAACAATTATTAAGCAAAGATATAACAAACGCTAAATCATGTTACTCGATTTTGTGTATAAAACATGAATAGCCCCCACTATATATAGTTATATCTTGACTAACATATATGTAGGTTGAAATTGTGGATAAATTCGTTGTTTATTATATATATATATATTAGTATCAAACTATACATTTTTGAAATTTAAAAATAAGTATAGGATATAAACATACATGCTTGTTGATAACTCATCCTTTTATAATTAATATTCTATAATGTTATGTAGTACAGATATACCGACATGATACACCGATAAATTACTGTATGTCCTAACTTACATGTGAGTTAATCATATTACTATATTATAATTCATATATTAACTAATTTCGAGACGACATTTTGAAAAAATATCTTTTGTTTCGATTATTATATTTTGTAATCACGAAAAATAAATGTGTACACAAATGTTACATTCATAACTTTATAATAATGAAGTTATTTAAAAATATATATCGTATATTTATATGATGATGATGATATTCGGTTTATTATGCACTAAATTAGGGTCATATAGACCACTTCGCTCGTGCAGGAACAACATAATAAAAGATAAAAATATAATAATAATAATAATAATACGTTGAATATAATACGATACAAAAATACTAAGTTGGGTGATTTAATTATTTGAGGTAGATAGAAAATAAGAAGTAAGATTTATACATTTTTGTGGGATGTAATAGAAATAATTGTAAGAGAAAGGGAATTCCATAGGGTTGGACCGGAATTTTTAAAAGCTCTAGAATTTAGGGAAGTTTTACTAGAGTTCTGGGAAATAAGTAGAGGAGCATTTTGGTAACGAAGATAAGGTATTATTATTCGTTTTTTAATTAGATCAGATATAGATGGGGTGAAATAATATATTGTTTTATAAATCATAGATGGCACACGTAATTTACACCTGAGTGAGAAGGGTAGCCACATACATTGATGATTGTTGATATGTTGTAGTAGAGTGATCCAGTCGTGTATGCATTAATTAGTACGTATTGAGGAACGGATAATCCGATTTAGTGGAGCAGTAGCTTTAGCAGGAATTAATTTATTAGGGAAGAACAGTAGTCAAGTCGGGAAAGTACAAGAGCATTTATTAGAGTTTTCGTAAGATTACTGGAAAGTGAAGTCCGTATTTTTTTAATTATGAAGAAGTGAAAGTTTGAGGATTTTGTAATGGATGATATGTGATTCTTAAATGATAATTTGTCATACAATTCTAATCCTAGTTTTTAGAGGAATGGGAAGGAAAAATAATCATGTTGTTTAGAGTAAAGTTTGGGCATGAAGTAGCATAAGTAGATATGTTAAGTATATTAGTATTAGAGGAATTAATTAGTAGTTTATTGAAGAGGAGCCATAATCTTATGCAATTAGAACACTCGATTATTTCAGAGTTGGTATTATGAAAATGTATTGGTAAAGAGGTATTATTGAGTAAACAGTTGAATATCATCAACAAAAATATGGTAGTGAATATTTGAAAAGTTCTTAATTAGATCAGCAATAAGGGGGATATAAATAGAAAAGAGGGATGGGTCTAGAACGGATCCATGGGGAATACCGTATATATATATATATATATATATATATATATGTGTGTGTGTTGTCTCCGGAAAACGGAGAATAATATTTCTCGACAGGTTATATATTTATTGAATGGAAACGACTGGACGTTGATGGGGAATGTGGTGTGTTTCGTGGATGGAAGTGGATGGGGAATGTGATGTGGTTCGTGTATGGGGGTAGATGGGGAATGTGTGTGTTCGTGGATGGGGGTATATGGGGAATGGAGGATAGACGTGTTGGTCGAATCGACAATGGAGGAAACCTCAAACTAAAACAAATATGGATACATATTAAACATCATAAATATAAACAGTCATGATTAATATGTATCTATCGAGAAATTCTTACAATTAATATGATATGATTTACTAGCCTTTCAGTGTACGCTGTTTGCACTAATAAACCATATCATACCGAACTTCTCGATAATAACGAGATCACATGATGGTCGTATACGTAATATATTAGCTAACTAGATAAATCGGGAGACGATCATAAAGGACGAGTTGTGGGTTAGAGGTTACATTTGAAATACGAGTTAACAGTATATATGCATACATGTATATATTATATTGGTATTTGTGGGTTATTTGGTTTAATTGGGTTTAGTTTTGTATTTCTGGTTTTTTTTAGCTGCATTACATCCCAAAATGAGCCTATATAAATTTATTTCACATTTTAAATGTAACCTTTTCTACTCAACTCGTCCTTTTTGATCGTAACCCGATAAAACTAGTTAATCTAATTATAAACTACGATCTCTTTTACAATTTACAAAACAGAAATCAAAAAAACAAATAACCGAAAATATCAAATCAACATTCATCCAAATTACATAATATTTACATTCGTTCAAGTCACATCTACTAATTGAAATTTACAAAACAGAAATCAAATTATATAAAAAACAAATAACAAAATATATTAAAATTTAAATCATTTAAACATTTAAAACATTTAAATCAACATTTATCCAAATTACATAACATTTAAATTCGTTCAAACCACGTCTACTACTTGAAATTTACAAAACTGAAATCAAATTATATAAAAACACAAATATCAAAATATATTAAATTAACATTTATCCAAATTACATAACACATTTATACTTAGTGCACAGCATATTTATAAATACCTACATACAGTTATATACGTAGTTACCAAACTATATATATAAATACTATAATATATATATATTACCAATATTACCTACTTCATTTAATTATAGAGTATTTCGTATTGAAACATGATGAAATAATTATATATCACTATTTTATACCGCATGATTCATTATTGGTGATATATGAGTCATATTATATACATTAAGTGAACTATGAGTCATACAATGTTAGTCATGTGATATGAAACAGCGAAATCGAATAAATAATAATTAATAAAATTAACAAATACATATTTATTATATCACATATAAATATTAATATATATATATATATATATATGTGTGTGTGATATATATTAATATAACGGTAGTGATTGCATTTACATCATTATTATTATTATTACTATATATATATATATATATATATATATATATAATATACTATATATATATTCCTATATATATATAAAATCGCATCTTAGATTTATTATAATACCCAATATAGATAAAATGTAATTTAGTTTACTAATTTAGAAACTTAACAATCATAATATTTATATTATTTATATATGAAGGTAATAACAATTCATTGATAATAATTAGAAAGTGAATACAAACGAATACATAATTCTACTTTCATATATGAATACGACTATAGTCGTCGGAGATAATCATATATTTCTAGTTTACCATAGGGTAAAATACAAATCTATGGAGATAATATAGAGAAAAGCAACTAAATATAAATATAAATATTATAGTCTTTGATGGACGACGCCCATTTGACGTAATTTATGATTTCGATTACATCCTAATTATATAGTGAAGGTCATCAACTCTGTATAGTTAGTCACATATGTACCCCGCCCTGCCCGCGGCCATTCGTGCCTTGACCAATAGGTCCGGTGATAATTAGAAGATTATCGGCAGACTGTTGCCGCACAGTGTGCGGCGCACACACACATTAAACCGGGCGATATTTGGCGAATTATCGCCCGGCCAATTCGCCCCTATGAAATAACGTAACCTCGGGCGGATTGACCGGGGTCGAGGTCGTCTTTTATTGCTAGGGTTTTATGGATGTTTAAACACCGATGTTGGATACTAAGCGCGGTTATATGGTACCGAATAAATGTCGCGTTACCCCTTCGTACAGGTTTACCACAAACTTTGAGGGGTAAAATCCCCCTCAAAGTCTGTGAGGTTGACACGTGGTTTAATTACGTAATAATAATAACAACGAATTCGCTACGTATTATTTATAACCACTGTATCATAATACAGACAAAGAGCAATATTTAAATTATAAATTCTATTTTATATTATATCAAAAATTGATGTTCTTTAAAATGATATATTGGTTCAATATAATATTTAATTTAAAGTTTAATTGTACTTATAAAATAAATCATAGACGTATTTCAATACATTGATTTATATAATTAAATGAATGAAAAGAATAATTAAATCAAATAAATCATTAATTATATAATATCGCTTGGTATTATGTTTACATTTTGAATTAAAAGTCAGTTACTACTATATGATTACTATAGAATTACTATAGGATTACTTTATTTATTTCAATGATCAATACTAGTGCCCTCTATGAAAAAGTTACTCCAAATAATATTAAGTAGATATAGGGTGATATATTTCATGGGCGACAACAACAGAAAATATTATATATTACTTTGAAGCCATTTAGGATGAAACATTATATAAATATAATTGTAATTTAACAGAATCATTTTTTGTAATTCACAAAAACATGAAATTAATAAATATACGAAAGTAGCATTTATAATGATTAAATAACATTTATTTCTCCATACGTATACTATATTCACCAGTGGTGACTCACCACACTCTAAATATACACTATCGTCACACGTATCTATCACGTCATATCCTATAGGATATATATGTATATATATATATATATATATATATATATATATAGATACTCTTACTACTTCCTTTACGATACTATATTTACTACAATACATACATTACCCATATATCATTATCATATATATATATATATATATATATGTTCATATATATGGGCTTATTCACTCTCACAAATAATCCCACGAGTTTATTTGATATCTGACTTAATTAATATAATTAACTAACTTCAGTTTATTCTGTCAAGCGTTTCATCAATGACATATCGGGCCTCGTATTCATCGCGCTGTTCAAATCATGTATCCCTGTAGCCGAATGTCAATACCGATTATTTACGTATCCTTGTATTGAAGGTCACGTCGCTTCATTCTCTTCTTGAGGTCACACACTAGTTTATAGCGTATACGCTAAACTCTCTAATGGGTACCGATGTCATCAACATATATGTTGCCTATAGGCTCGTGTGTGTCCATTTATGACAATACGCAGATAATGGTATGTTATTATTAGGTCGTATAAGATGTATTAAATATAAGTGTATGTAATCATACGGTCGAGGAACTAATGGTTTGTTATCGTGTCAACAGTTATCATCGAATGTTACGCCCACTGATTATTCAAACATAACAAAACATAACAAAATATATATTTATGTTATCAAATGTATTTAATCCAGGCACTGACTATAGTCTAGTATAGTATAGTATAGTATACTCTCACTCTTTACAATTAGAGAAAAATGAAATTAACAAATATGCAGAATCAATATATGTATATTGCATAACGTCTACAGATTTCACAAAAGCAAAAATATTCTTTACAAATTACAATACATGACATTAACAAATATACTAAAAGTAGAATTGATACTTATTACATAAAACCCAGTTCTCCATACATATATATGTATACGTTACCCATAGTTATCATACTACACACATATACATTCACACACACGCGCGCACACATATATACAAACATACACACATATACATACACAGTGTATTACACACATCTTATATATATATATATATATATATATATATATATATATTATACACATTTAATGAAAACAACTATTTTATATTAAAATAAAGAAAGATAAATGTTTGTTATCGATACATATTATAAGTATAGATATAATAATATATGATAATATATGATGTGATATATCTTATATAAATATATCATATATTATAATATATGAATTTATTTATTTATCGTTTACCAAATTATCATCTATATATTTAAGTGTAACATCCAATATATGCGTGTATGCGTATATGTGTGATCTATAGTATATATAGTGCTATATAGTATATACTACTTATTCTGTGATTACAAAAGGAATCCGCTCATATATGTTATCGTCACATTGTCCAGTTTCTTTTCATCCGAAGCATTAAAAACTTAACTTTTAATGGTCAATTATATATAGGTAAGATACGCGCTCGAGGGCAAATTTTCTAAATCAAACATGTCCTTGTTTAATTAATAATAATTAATCTACCCCTCCCCTCCTCCCCTCACTATATCCCCTTCCCACCCCTCTCCAACGATGTAATTATAAGCACGAATATTCATTCTTGTCATAAGCGCATCTGTAGCGGCGTTAATTAGTGGTGTGGAGGACATGCCCTTCTCTATTACTTGTGACATACACACGTATGGTCAGATAAACCAAACGGATATTATTAATAATTATATGCTTGGATACAATATATGAATATCATTTATTTAAATCAAGAGTATCAATATATATATACACGTATAAGTCAGAAACTGTTTCTTGAATTAATTATTTATTTAAATAATGTGGTTCTAATATGGTAATAATATGCAAATAAAGTTCAAAGAAATAAAGTAGATTCTTAAATAGTGATTTAGCCAGGTATACCTGTGTATACACTAAATGTAATTTAATGTTTACCTTATAGGGATTAATCTAAATGCAGATTAAACACCTACATAATCCTCATTTATATATATATATTTCCGTTATGCTATTTAATTTTCTAACTTTATTTTATATGTATTTATATATAATCTATATTATCAATACAAATTATATATAAAATATACTATACCAGTGTAATATGTGATATTTAATACTTTTAAACCCTATGTTACGTATGGGTATTGTTTCAATTATTACATATTATATACAAACCATATGTGTATTTATAATATATAACAAATATATAAAAAAAAATATTTGTATCATATATTCGTTAACAAATATTAAAAATTGTTATGTACAGTTCTAATAATGTATTATATATATCCCAGTATCTCCAAATATATAATGTTTACAATAATTATGAATATGATACTTCAACACATGTAACATGCAGTAGATTATCCGTTAGTCGTAAATCACGTGACACATAGGTTATAGGTTATATAGGTTGTAAAGTAACACGCGTGCATGTTTATAATGCGTCAAGAACACGTGTGTCCTCCCTTAGTTACGCCAGTAAACAATGATCTCGGTCGCATCATTATTATCAGTGAACGGGGGAGGAGACAACTCGCCCGACCGACTTCTTACGTAACCTGTCGCCATTTCTGTCACGTGTCCTGATGACAGCGGTTATTCACTGGTGTTATAGGCATCAACACCACTACTACTTGACCACCACCATCGGCTGACAATAGTGTTCTGATTGCATGCGCGAACGTAATGCATCTGTCACCCCCTCTGACGGCCGATATTTCTATAGAACAGCGCCCCCTACGCGTGATAACGCTTTTCGAGGGCTGGACGCTGATTGGTCGCTTCTGTCGATGACTTAGATTAATCTATTAGCGCCCTCTATGGTACACTAATCAGAAACGCCTCTAATGTGTCGAAGTCATTTGTCTTTGGTGAAGACAATTGCGTGTTTGTGTTCTGATATATTGCTTTTATATATCACCTTCCCTTCCTCAGTATGACACTCTATCTCTCCAAAACAGCTATAGCTGTATAGTACTAAATATCTCGTACCTTAATTCACTATATTACTTTCATTTACATCTACATAAATTAATTATTTTCTAAATTTATAATAATACAATGTTTTATTATTTAAATAATTAATTGTATAACGATACAATATTAATATTTACCTAAATAAATATTAATATTGTTATGTTATTATTATGTTGATGAAGTTCAACATCAAATCCGGGAACTTAGATGCAATTTTCACTTATAGCAAAATGGCTCTAATGTCTCTTCGAAGTCTTTTCATGTTAAGTCATCAGGGTTTCAACAGGAACCACTTTGCTACCCACCACAACATATCTGACTATCCCGCCAACTTACTATATCCCAAAACAATTATATATGAACAAATATAAATAAATAAATTACAATTAAAAACTACAGTACGTACTATCAAATTTAACATCTGCCCAGAATAAATATTTCTCCACCCATGCTCCAAAAATCTAGAATGATCTTCCTCACTATATCCAATTGATTCAACTTTAATATTCAAGTCAAATCTCAAGGCATTCCTTTTTTTCACAATAAATATATAACATTTGAAGCACGTCCGAAAACGTCCATAAAGAAGTTGATGGAAGTGCCTAAACCAGTTAAGTGACAGATTACGAGAACCACTATACAGATATATAATGCGTGTCAATATGTGACAATGCCTATTGTATGGGTGCGGAAATAGAGTGAACCCGCGACGTGGGTACAGTGTCATGATGTATGTTGATTCTTATCCTACTGAACTACACAGGCATTTATATACATATATATATATATATATATATATATATATCAATAATATTGAATACATATTATAATATGTATAAATTCATAGGTTATTACTTTATTCAAATTAACTATATACTAATATTCACTTTGCAAAGTATGACCACAATTAAACCATTGTACACAGTAATATGTATAATGTAGATTGTATAATGTATAATGTATATTGTATAATACATATTGTATAATGTATAATGTATATTACATTTACGATGTTAAAATATACAATGTATATGTATAATTAGTTGAATGCAATAATAAACTAATTTAAACTCAGACAAAACGTCAATCAAGCCTATAAGCTATAATAGTTATATAGTCATATATAGTTAATTAGTTACAATAGTTATAACTATATTAGATAATTATTATAATAATTATTTTTTGCATTTATATAAATATATATATATATATATCCCTCCCCTATATATATATATATTTATATATATACAGTCAACTCTCGGTAAGTCTGACTACGGATAAGTCGGAATTTTCGATAAGTCGGACACATATATTTGGTTTGGTTGGATTTATATCTAGTTTCATGTTAAATTAATCGGATAAGTCGGATAAGTTGGTTGGATAAGTCGGACTTTTCTATAAATCGGACACATATTAAGATAATTTTTATGATTTTTATACTGGATAAGTCGGACTTTTTATAAATTGTCAGAAATGTTTACTTTAAATACTGAATAATATAATTTTAGTAAGTAACATTAATGAATACAACATTTTATGTTGTTGATTTTTGCATAATTCCACATTTCTGTAACTATTTAACTCGCGCTGCGCATTTCATGTCTTATTTGCGTTATATTCTGAATCTCGGATAAGTCGGAAATCTCGCTAAGTCGGACACTTTTCCGGGTCCCTTGCGAGTCCGACTTATCGGGAGTTGACTGTATATATATATATATATATATATATATATATCTAGAATAATACACCTCTACCTCAGGTATACATTAGTAGTAGTGTTGTAGCTGTATTCACTATTTAACCCATACACCGTGCAATACTGGATATGACGTAATAATAATCATGTGTATCTTATCCATCGATATAAAGAAACTTTATTTATATCGATGATATTATCACACGCGCAGTGATCAGTGAACAGTGTTCAGTGATTATTCATAGGTCGCGACCTTCACCCCAAGGCAATAACGATACCGCCCACCTATCAATCAAACCACCTCGCCGCAGCGGTTACGTCATCAAAAGGGATAAAACAATTAGAGACCATCACCACGGGGAGAGGGCGCTAGTAGTAGTGGGGGGAGGAGGAGGCGTGCCTTTCACCCATTGTTACGTCACTGCTTTGTTGTTTTAGCCACACCCCTTTAGGTCCCTCGTGAGCATATCTATTTAATGC
This sequence comes from Osedax fenrisi, assembly GCA_964019155.1. NCBI lineage: Eukaryota > Metazoa > Annelida > Polychaeta > Sabellida > Siboglinidae > Osedax > Osedax fenrisi. Next base: position 47,752,120 of record OZ025243.1, read on the forward strand.
CTATATATGCTGATACGTGGCCCTATGTAATCGGTTTATTATTGATAAATAGTTGATGACGTCATACACTGGTGGTTATAGATATACGATAAGAAAGCAGACTACCTGCTACCCGGTATATTACAGCTGGAACAATGGAACAATCAGCCGTATCTATAACGTATATCTAAAACCGCCAGTGCATTCTATATAATCTATAAATAGATATTACGTAACACGTAGTTAAAGCGATTACGATTAATTATTATCACGTAGAAAATCTAACTTAATCTTAAATTATTCTATATTTAACGACACAATGACATAACATTAGGTAATATATTACTAATAGTAATTTACTATACATGTATATATTAGGTACATGTGTATTATACGTGTTATATTATACCTGAATACATAGAAAGGTATCCTTGATATTGCATGCCCTACATTATTATTAACAATGACATGTAGAATTGAGAATGACGCAAGCGGAACAAGGGTATATCATATATATATATATATAGTAATTATAATTACAATATAAGCACTATGATATGCACATTCATCAATGATATACCCTTGTTCCGCTTGCGTCATTCTCAATTCTACATGTCATTGTTAATAATAATGTAGGGCATGCAATATCAAGGATACCTTTCTATGTATTCAGGTATAATATAACACGTACAATACACATGTACCTAATACTATAGTTACTAATGTACCCTATGTAGAGGGTAAATCCTCTGTACATATATGATTACTTATACAGTTACTATGTGAGGTACTTATATAGTAACCTACATATATCTATAGGTATCACCTAGAGAGTTTGTGGTGTACACTTAAGTTCATACTTGCTCTATTGAACTGTAACTTAGTTATATAGCCATATTGTATAGTCATATATATATATAACATTCATTCTATACGTAGCGTAATTAATATTCATGCTCCCCGCTGCTAGCAGTAGTATCGAAATCACTGAAATATATTTAGGTTTGACGCGATTTGCATACTACAATGTTTTTATTGTTACATTAAATTGCATACAATATAAATTAGCTTTTACTCGACAAATAGATATGTAAAGCATTTAAAACATATCACATTTCTTTTTTATATATTAGTATACTAATATTAGAACACTAAGTTTTCATCATATAAATAATAATATAAAACATATTATTTTACATTTGAAAATGTAGAGTTTGATACGAATTTTCATTAAAAATAAAATATTTTCGAAAACTGAACCTATAGGTGGCATTATACATGTTTTGAGAACAAAATCAAATTACACAATTTCGCGTAAGTGTTATATCTCTATTTAGACAAATCTTTACTATAGTATAACGAATATAGTTTCTTATCACGAGAAACACACAAGTCACTAAGCCGATATGCACATATACGGGTGTATGTGTGTGTGCGCGCAGTATAGCCTAAAGGCATACACACATTCACTGCAGGGAAATTTGTAGTCCATATCATATTCATTTACTCGGACCCTACCGCGCTGGTAATGGGTAAACATTGGCCTACATTCAGTAAATATTGACCACCGCCACCACCACTGCGGTCTAGTTACGTAGCCCTAATGATGTAGGTGTTACGTCATAAGTTAAAAATAAGCCTCAACAATTATCGCCCAATATCAAACTGTCGATATTTTCCAAAACTTTGGAACGAATCGTCGCGAAACAACTAACTTCTTATTTAATATCACACAAAATCCCTCAATATCTTCCAAAGCACATATATTCCTTCCAAGTCAATAGAAACTTCACTAGCGAAGATATCCAGTGATATTATCACTAATATTGATAATAAAATGGCACAATACTCGCACGATAATTCAAGTATACTTGATCTCTCCTCCGCGTTCTACACTATTGGCCACATGATTCTCATACACCGTCTTACATCTGGTACTTCACACAAATGACTATCCTCATTCATAACCAACCGAACTTCAATAGTTTTAGTTTACTTAACCCGTTCATCTCCCCGTCTTATAATACACGGTGTTCCCAAAGGACCAATACTATTTACTATTTACATAATTCCCATTCTCCACATTATCTCAATTCTTCAGTTAGCTTCCATATATATGCGGACGACATCCAACTTTATGTAAAATGTACAGAAAACTTTGTACCTAACATCCTTTCCTTTACTATTACTACCATTCATAACTGGCTAACAACATACTCCATCTTCTTTAATCCAATTAAAATAGAGGCTATCTTCCTTCACCTTCCACTCCGTAGTAAAAAGTTACCAACCCCCCTCCAATCAACATTAACAGACAGCTTATCATGTACTCAACGTATGTCAAAAATATTGGTGTAATATTTGACAATACTTTTAATTGTTATAGAAACTATTAAACTATCAACTACATTCACTACGCCGTATTCGTCATTCAATATCAATATCCACCGCTACTATTATAGCTTCTGCCTAGATCCTACATCTATTCGACTACTGACATGTTATCCTTTACAATACCCCCTCATCGTATATATTAAACTCCAAATCCTTCAAAATACTATAGCTAGGTGTATATTCAACATACCAAATTAATCCCATACTCATGTTTCTCAATTCATAGCTAAACTCTACTGGCTACCTGTAGGCCATAGAATCCTATATAAAACTCTACTACTGGCTCATAAAGCAATCCACCATGACTCTCCTGACTACCTAGAATCCCTACTAAAACTTAAATTACCAACCAGTACCATTACACGCTCCACCAATACGTTTCTACTTCAACTCCATCCTAAACATAACTTACACTCAACTAATACTCGCGCCTGGGCAATATCCATCACATACTCTTGGAATACTCTCCCTATAGGTGTATACATCCATCCGTACTAAACCATATACTCCAAACTTCAAGAAACTACTACAAACACATTTATTTAATCTAAAACATATACATCAAATATATATTATTATTATTAAATTTTATTTAAACACTTTTTAAACGGAAAATAAACGTTAACAAAGGTGTGTACACATTCATAAAAAATATGTGATTAAATGGATTATATAAACGATGGAAAATAAATAAGGGTTAAATGTATCATTCATAAGGTGAGAAAGGGTGAGTTTTTAATTCTCTCTTGAATTCAGTTCTTGATGTGGTGCACCGCAGAATATCGGGAAGTTCGTTCCATGCCTTTACTCCATATTCGACGAATGAGCCAGTATTACTGTATGCTGGAACTTCTATATCCTTTACTCGGAATATGTGACGAGAACGGAGACTCCTATGTTGCTGAATTACGGATATTAACAGGCATAAATAATCAGGTGTTCCATAGTGGATAGCCGCATGCATGAGTGTGCATAATTTGTACACGATTCGTTTCTTTACCGGTAGCCAGTGTAGATCGCACATTAATGATGTGATGCTGATGTGGTTATTATCAGCTCTGTGTGGTATGTCGTAAATGATACGGAAGGCATAACACTGTAGTGCTATAAGCGGCTTGATTGTATATATATAGGTGAATGGCATAGAAGTGAATTACAATAATCAAAAACCGGACGTTATATGGTCCATATACCGATTTCTTTATAATTATAGTTATTATAATTATTGCTTAAGCACAGTTAGAAGTCCAAAAACCGAAGAATATAAATATAAATGTATAAGTAGAAATTCGCGTTGTTTAAAAAGTTACTCGCTATTTTGTTATATAGAGTGGTAACTTTTACAATAGTAGTAACTGTTATATGTATACAATATAATATATATATATATATATATATATATATATATATATTGTATATATTGATATATATATATATCATATAATCAAATCATTTATTTAAGTCATTATAATATACAGTGAATATGTTTATGTAAACTATTGAAGGTACATTACACAGCTTAATTAGGATCATGATATGATTCACATTGGTATTTAAATAGGTGTACTTATATCGCAGTTATAAACATCTAAACAATGGATTGTTATGTAATTATAATATAATAACTGATCAGTTATACAAATTAATCTGTTTATATATTTACATATAACATTCACTTAAGCTATACACGACCTCTTACTTCGATTGTCTAAACAACTCTACCCCAATATCCCTCACTTGTCTATAGGCAGATATAACTACCCTCACCCCATCTTATAAGAACTATACCCTCCCTTGCCTTACTATCTCCTCCCATATCATCTCGATTACCTTTAATAAGCATACCCATCTACCTGTATTAAATCTATAAGCCCTACTTCTCCACTTGCATGATTACCTCTCTTAATTCAATCTCTATTCTAGTATCCAGACTGCATATCCCATCACTTGACTAAACTCATACACATACACCCTTACACCTCCCTCGCCTAACTAACCCTACCCCTCCCCCCTGTGTCTGGACTATACACCCTTACACCTCCCTCGCCTAACTACCCCTACACCTCCACCAGTGTCCGGCCTATACGCCCTGTCCTAGTTACACGATGGCGATGAGGGCCCGGTCAAGTGGTCAAGACAGCAATAGTTCCGCGAGTGAGATGAGATCCACAAGTTCAAGGTCGAGTCCTCCTTCTGGGGGCGTCACATTCTCAGGTTTACCTTCACATTTACGAGTATGCACATAGCCACGATACATTAGTAATAACTATTAATAGAACTGTGGTCCGTCAGGACTCCACCAAAATAAAAAAATAACAATAAAATAGTCGAGAATATATTATAATAGAGTATATTACATAATATTTACCTGCTATTCATTTAGTTTCATTTAATAATGTATTACATATTTATTAAATAACTATTATATAACTATTACATAATTATTACACACCTATTACATAACTATTACGCAATAGATTCGCCGACCCGTCACTCATCACCCGATGACGACATAAGACTACGGATGTCCGCTAGCTCCCTGCTGTATTATCGCCCAGCCCACATCTATAACAACAACAACAACAACAATGTGGGAGGAGCTATGATCACTACCACCTCGGCTACTGCTGACACAACTATCAGCAGTGAGATACGCGTATGACCTCGGCGTCATCGGTGTTGTGATGATGTAATGGTGACCTTCACTCACGTTACGTCATACTGAACAGCGCAGCAAGGTCACCCGTCTGTGATAGTGGTGGTCATAGTGGCTGTAATAAGACAAAAGAGACACGTGTATTTATCTAAACATGTGCCCTACATTGCCATGGCCTGTTAGTATAGTGTGTTGTATATATATATATACTGTGTGGGTATATTGTTGGTATGTGTGTGGGTATGTGTATATGCATATATGCGTATATCCTATATATATATATATATATATATATATATATAATAATATAGTATGCTAAAAACCTAATACACTTGGATTCGATTAGATGTGGATTCCTATTTATCATGATGTAATAATGTATTACGCAATGATATTTTTGTAGTTGAGATCAGTCATAGGCTTTATATCAATAATAAATCTATAGCAAGATTATATTTAAAATATATGTATCTATATATAATTGAATATTATGTATTATAATATTTCTATCGCTGCGTTAAACACAATATCAGTTATTTAACTATAGATCATTGCAGTATCATTACTGACGTAAATATCTAACTCTCATAATAGCAGCGGACATAATTGATCATTGAAAATATGCATTTATTCATTCACCTCATATTATAAGTTGTCTAAATATTTATTATATATGATATATACACATATACATACCCATAATATATATTATATATATTACATTATTTGCAGGGTAACGAGAGATATAAGGACATTGAAGGACACGATATATAGGTCTTAGAGTGATGACGAATACAGGGTGAAGCCTATTGTTATATCAGCATCATAATTGTCATCTTCCTAGTGTTACGTCACCTATAGTATTACGTAATATGTGTATTAGTAGTTATACACACAGGAACGCGCGTATCTGTTATAATTGTTATACCTATCTGTTTCATTGAGCAATAATTAAAAACATTTTATTTTACTAATAAATTTTATATTTGTAATATATGTTTTATTTATTTATTAATTAGTTTAGCTAACATTACACATATGTATTATATAAATATATTATATAATTATATTATTTATTTACAATTATTCCTAATCATATTATTGATTTACAATTATTCCTAATTATATTAATAATATATAAAATGAGTTCTTAATTTATTTTTTCCTTATTCTATATTTTTACAATATTCTATAAAATAAATTATATAATAATATATTTTAGTATAAAATTATATATATACACAATAATATATTTAGTCACTTTTCTAAGTTATATTTAGCAAATTTATATTTATTATATTCAAATTTTATATTTATTATGGATCTATAGAACATGTTTTTTCTAAAAATCATAACCAAGTTATAACCTAGGTTATAAAAAGAGAGCTCTCTTTTTTAGTTAAGTAAATAAATAAATTTTATATTATGTATACTAAATTTTTAATTAATTTTCTAGATTCTCTTTTAGTTAAATAAATAATTATAATTAATAATAACTTAGGTACGTGGTTTTATTAAACTTATAAGTTGAAAGTAAAATGTTTGCTAGTTTTTATGATTTAAAATTAAAGAATTTCACAAATATTTATTTTCAAAAGCTTCCATATCCAGAAAAATAATTATTAATATTTACTATCTCAATATAAATTATACCTTTATATAAATATCTATCAATTAATAAATATATTTATTTCTAGAAATACTAGTTCGAACTATTGATATTAAAAATATTGATAAATATTTTTTCACTAATAATAATTATATAATATCTAGTAAAAGGTATTATTTCATTTACAAATTTACCATTTATATCATTTTAGAACAATTCTAATAATTATTGAGTCTTTCGTTAATTTATCTAAGATTCTAGTTTATTAGTACATCCAAATAGTCCTCCCATATCACTATATGCAATGCAAAGAATCTGTGCATATTATGCATTGTTTCTTTGTCTTGATTACAATTTTATAATATGTTATATATAATATGGCTATAGTCAATGTAATAAGTAGCAGTTTAGTACTAGTATATACAAATCTAGTTATTTTATTATTTATTATATTATAAAAATAGTATACAAAACAAAGAATATTTAACTTTTTATACAATATATTAAATAAAATGATATGCAGTTTTTTTTTATCTATCCTATTCATATTGCGAAGTTTATAAACTTATAAATTAAATTATCAACAATTATATTAAAATTAATCATATAGGAAATCTGTAATCAAATTAATTTAGAGATCCAGTAAAATATGCATAACATTTACCCAGCTAACAGTAATAGCAACATGATAGCAGCATAATAGCATTAAAAAGTAATAGCAGCATAATATACTTAACATGACAGAATAATAGCAGCATAATATACACAAAAACAAACTTTATAATAGCAACATAATAGTACAATGTAAACATTTGATCCTATTATGTTATGCTATTACGATGATATTATGGTGATATTACTGTTAGCTGGGTATTTTTTTTCTATAATAAATTCTTATAATTTGCACACGATTCTTTAATGATTTCTGAAAGTCTATAAATCATTAATTTTTAATATTGCCGCTTTTATAGCTTATTTACACATTCTAAAAAGTATATATATATGTTCACTAACTGAATATATAATATTCTATTGTGGGCGTTGAAATTAAGATGTCATCATTTCATAAATAACATCTATAGTTAAACTAAGATTTCATATATATATATATATATATATATATATTGCTAGGAAACTCTATCAAATGAACCATTAATACAAAATAAGTTTTAGAGTTAGTGTATTTTATCTTTCAGGAATAAATGGGATTGAAATCTGTCATTAAAGGTAAACATAAGGCAGATGACAGAGGTGTAGTTAATAGATGCCATCGGAAATGTTGAGCTAAGCATAAAGTTGAATTTAACCGATAGGATATTATATAGGTTTTATATAAGTTGTATTTTACTGGCAATACTCGTTAACAATATCTTTGAGGCGAAGTGTTTAACTAAAGATGGTGAGTAAGCTTTATTAAAGATTATTAAAAATTTCATTAATTTCTAATCATAAATAAAAAAGTTATTTTATATCATAAAAAGTGGTCCGTATTAGACACAATTCACCTATATCATGATTTGAATAATAATTTATGTTACTAGTTCTTTTATCTATTTTATATTATTACTACATGATGTAGTCTACATCGCATAGTTTCTCATTTGTGGATGATAAATAATAACAACAATTATCCTAAATTATTAAATTTTGAATTATTATACTTGTTCTTATTCATAGCTTGGTATTTATAATATTGAATATGTTGTATATAGTAGTTATGGCTCTGAATATTTTTATTGAAAATAGTTAGTTTAGTTGAATTTAAGGAGCTATTTGTAAATATATCTGCAGGGTATAGGGTTTTGGAATTTAACTTGAGAAAGATTGGATAGATAGGTTTATAGTTCATAATTTCCTTTTTAAAACCAGAATATTTTAGTTTTGTATAGTAATTATATAGAATTGGCTATATATAAATATATTTAATATTATTTTATTATAATAATATAATGTAAAATATAATATTTTAAATATTTTCAATATTGACAAATTATTGATATTATTATATAATATAATATATAATATATATAACATTAGATTACAATTATATCTAATGTTCACGTTATATAATACACATTAGATAGACGTTAGATATACATCCAATTATATATATACATTTAAATAATAAAATAGACAAATATCCAAATATAAATACATTTAATATTTTACTATTAATGGATATTCTATATATAATATATAATAGACTTACATAGATATAATACACACGTAAACTTGCCATATAATGAATATCTATTATAATAACATGACGTAATAGAATAACGAGTTTGCCTTATTACGTAATAGGATAATTCTGAAGATTAGGACACCTTTAATACTAGTGACTTAATCCCACTGGTCACTGCTTACTACTGGTCACTGCTTAGGACACTGCAGTGGGGGACTAATTACTATTTAATCGATACAATCCTCTTTCTTAGATGACCGCTGTAGTAGATATGTAAATTACCCGATAATCAAAGGGAATCAATACAGTTAGTAATCGATGATTTATATGAATTATAGTCGTTCCTGGTTTCGCATATTATAATTAGAATAACCCACATTAGTATAGTTATTATAATCATTATAATAAATAAATCATTGCATTAGATATAATCTAACGATTACGATAAAAGTTATTAATTTATTATATATGATACAGTTATTTAATAGTTATTGATTTATCGCGATAACAAATATTAAAATGACAATAGTTATTATATGTATTTAACACAGATAATAATAGTAATAATAATATTTGAAATTACCTATTTAAATTTATAGAGTGACTGATTATTAGTGAAATAGTAGTCATTTAATATATAATATAATTAAATAACGCTATAATATATTATATAATAGTATATATTAATTATATGAATAATAAGAATATATATCTTAGGATATAGGACATAGAATATTCTCTTGAAAATCCTCAACTATACTTATAAACTATCAATTAATTATGTAATATTAATTATAATTAAAAGTGTAATCATTATTAATTCTTATTAATTAGTCAAATAAATAAATGTATATAATAATGTAGTTATCTTCGAATATTTGTATTATTTATATAGAGAAGACAAGTGGTGTATTTGAAATTAGGAATTATCGAAGGAAATATTGAAATCTATAATGCAAATCGTTATATGGTATTATTAGACAATAATATGTATATAGATATAGAAAAGAACCGGAAATAACTTGGTATTTTGATAAGAATTTATATATTTAATTGAAAACAGTTTATGATATTTAAGGATTTATAAAGTATACATACCAAATTAGAAGCACATATTATATGTATATATAGATGTATAAAGTAAACCTTGACAAAAATAAATACTAAATCTAGATATAATAGATGTGTCATACAGAGCATGATAATACATAGGGGAGAGTGCTATAATATCGACATGCACGTAATATCGACACCCTATAGATCTCCTAAAATATAATTCCAATCAAAAAATAATTAATGTATGAAATGTTAATTAATATAATTCTAATTATATGAGTATACTTTTTTTTTAATATTTATATTTTTTGAATTATAAACAAAAAACTGATTTTTTCGTTACAACTCTAAATTTATGAAATTATTGAAGTACAATATCGATTCTCAATCATTTGAAAATATATATATATATTAAATATTTTAAATAGATCGTATAGATATAATTATATTTTACAATGTATCGAAAATATTTTGTATTTTTGATAATTTGTTACAAAGTTATTGACGTTTACCTAAGCAACATACATTTTCATAATACCGACACCCTAATTGCACGTAATATCGACACCCTTTAACCAATCAGCGTTTTTTGTTTATAATGTGCGTGCGTTATTATGAAATTAATTGTAGGAAAAAAATGTATGAATTTCATGTGTTAACTAAAAGTAACGCACATTCATTTATGATTGGATAGTGGATATTTAATAATATATGGTATATCTAAATATCGATATATTTAGGGTGTCGATATTATGTGCCAAGGTGTCGATATTCAGGGAAGTGCCTGTAATATCGACACCCCTGTTATCTCAGAGATAAACAAACTACATTACATTTTTAAATAGCTATTATATGTATATACCTACTTAATAATTATACATAAAATTTGTAAATATTTAATTGAGAAATAATATGTATATTGGTTATAATGTTATGGTGATTTATTATTAGGGTGTCGGTATTCGAGTACTCTCCCCTACATATATTTGACAATCAATATTAATATGTTAACATCAAATCTAATAACCTTCTTAAATATATTATTCTATAGTAATAAATAATTTTATATATATTGTGATCGAGGTATTTATAATGTATTAATCCAGAACGAACTTAAGTTCATTACTAAGTAATTACTTGACATTGTATGTAAATATTGAGTAGATTTATGTAATGGATTAAGTATTGAGTCACGTGCGCTGATATGGATTAAGACACACTAATGATTAAGACACACTAACACATGAACCACGGGCATATATGCCTTCTATAGAAGATATATTAGGGTTCACAAGTTTAACTATACACTCCACGGTACCTATATAAACCTATACGTATATGTACTTATATAAACCACAATATCGTCAACATTACATAACAAAGTACATAAGTAATCAACAACATTTGTTATATGAATAATAATGTACACGCTGTTGGAAAAAAAGTAAACAAAACTCAAAATAAAAAAATCGTAAATATGAATAATGAAGAACTGTGTTAATTCACATATGTTTCATTACTATTTGCTGTTACTGTTTACACTAGGTGTATATGCATATCTGCATAGAAATATATGTCTGTGGTATACCACAGATTTTGTGAAGCATCATTATAAAAATATGTTGACATATATGTCCAAATATTATATATGTAGTATACTGTGATCACTCGAGTTATTATATTTAATAAATATAATCATAATAAATAATAGCTTAATCTCATCGTAATGATAAAACCAACATTAGTACATAAATAATATTATTATATTATTATTAATTATGAAGCATTATACATTGTATATAATAATAATATAATATCCGAAAACCTAAAGCCTACAGGCTAATACTAACATTATACGAGGTCTATATTTATTAATGATAATAATATCCAAGCTAAGAACATAATTCTTATATTTTATGATAATACTTGTCTGATGAACTGTAGTTGACCTTACAATCAGTGTAGTTTATGTGCTTCTTGATATTTAAGTATATACATTATAATGTACATAAATATATATATATATATATATATATATATATAAAATGTATTCTATAAAATAATACATGTATGCAGATTTCATTATAATTAGTTATCCTATATAGTCAATATGTTATACTATAGTGTCTATATTACACAATACAATATTAAGTATACTATATTTCATATATATTCGTACTACTATAAAAGTATACATATATGTATAATGTAAATGTAATTTTATACAATTATATTTAAATAGTTAATATAGTTTATAATTATTTTAACAGTTAACTAATTCGTTAATATATGTATACGTCCTATAGGACAAACATTGTATCTTTCATGTTGTAAGATAAAGTTAAACTATAAAGATATACGTATCACGTGATATATATATATATATATATATATATATATATAACATATAGGCCTACACATATGTTGTATGGAATATTGTCAAGGAATAGTATAGTATCACACTTTTGTATCTGATACGCTGGACTATGTGTACGATTGTATCGTAATACTGAAGGTATCCCCTAATCATTAACTACACTATACACGTTAACACTAGTCACGTGTTACAAGTCACGTGTAAGAGGTCACGTGTGAGAAGTCACGTACTATTATGCATAGTTTAGCTTCACGATATTAAAAGGATTACATTAAGATACGCACTAAACCCGGCATACTTCATTATTCGAATTAATAATGCATGTATATGTGAATAGTATAACTAAATAATATTCATGTTATTATATAATTAATATAATATAATATTATAAGAATAATCGTGCACTATAATTGTATACAATTATATATATAAATATATATTTACATATATATATATATATATATATACATATATGTACACGCATACATCTATATGCGTATACACACATATCCGGATACGTACACGTCATATTTCATATACGAGGTTGAACGCGACAAGATTGATGACGTAATATCGTGTGATGTCATCATCATTACAACAACGGCGTCGTACATCTATATCGTGAATGACATACGTGTACAGTATACACACATTACAGTGTAGTGTTCGTGTGTGTAGTACACTGTGTACTTACATGTATATAGTAACATAGGTATAGATATAGTGGCTATTATATAGTACCTATAGGTATATATATAGATATATCTAACATGTTTAATACACGTGCTAAACATGTACGCCGTACATTGTACGGCAACACTATTCATTACGTTGCGCTACTAACGGTTATAATTAATATGCTTTACCTATAGGTACATTATAGTGTAGGTGTAAATGTAAATAATGAATATATATATATATACATATATATTGTTTAGGTGAATAATCACATTATCATGACTTAACAACAATAATATATATATTATATATGAAGTCTTATAAGTTATCAGATCATATATTATTGTAGTTAAGTCATAATATTGTAGTTATAACTATTACCTACTCAATAACTTATAACACGCATTAGTGTAATATGTATAAATACCTCCTGTACCGTACATATAGGGTAACATATAGGGTAACATATAACTTAAAGGTCGTTGGTCGGTAATTACGCCCACCCCCAATATATCGAAAAGTAAATATAGGAACAATTTGGATACATAAAATATTTGCATTTGTATTAACAACATGCATGTAAATATTATATTTGAAAAATTAATTTCTAGCGGTGCAAATATTTATTTAAAAAATCTTTTCTACAAAATTATTTACACAAAATTTGTAAATAAAACTCCTAAAAATGAATATAATGTAAATAATTTAATAAGTATTATAATATATCTAAAATAATATATTATAAATACATTTCTGTGAAAATATCGAAAAAAAATATGTACAATAACTGTATATTATTATCTTTAAAAATGAACTTAATATCGATAATAGACGCCCACCCAAATTCTGGTAATTAACGCCATAGCATGTAGTGTAGTGACACCTACAAAGGACTATAGTAATTATGTTGTGTTATGTTAAACTATTGTTATTGCATTGGTTGTTATATTAAACTAGTTATTACAACGAGTGGTAACTGTTATTCTAGTGGTGTTTAAGTTGTCCCGTCCCCGATGGTATTACTAATGTATCTTTACAACAACTATCATGTTTAATCCGATAATCAGCTCTGATATATCTATCTATATATATGTAGATATATCTACACATAGTCCCCGCATTCGGTTACTATCATAACAGAATACTGATTACATACTAGTAGAATATGTATATGTTAATTATGTGATATTAGTAGTGATATCACATATGGGATCGATCCGAGTAATGTTCGAGCGGTTTAGAGTAATTAAAATTTCAAATTATGATTCCGAGTCGGTTTCGAGTAATATCTAGTCGTTTCCGAGTAGGTTTCGAGTAATTCAGAATTGACATTTAAAAATGAAACCATGTTAGTATATGCCGAATTTGTATTTTTTATTATATTTTCGAATTTAAACTTCAATACTAAACTTTAATTTGATTGTTTATTATTATCGAAATAATATATTGAAACTGAAACCGTTTCTAAACAATTATCTTTGAAACTGAAACCGTTTCGAAACCTTACACTTGGATTTCATTCACATCACTTGATATTAGAAATTTAATACTCAAATATACTTTATTTTTACAAGTTTTAGTAGAAATTTAAACTAAAATTACTCTAAATATGAACACATTTAACGTCAAATTAAAGATGGATGCCGACAGTATCACTTCATGGATATATGCTATTTGATAATATGTTAAATACTAATATTTACATGGTAGATATAAAAAGTTATATACATTTTGGAGTATGAAAGATTAAATAATATATGAGTAATGTTTCGTAAGAATAAATGTGATATGACATACCTATATATAAAGAAAATAAGCTAATCACGTAGTTTATTAAATTTAAAACAGATATTTGAAATAGTCCACTTATCAAATTTTAGGATATATTTTATCGAGCGAAAAGATTAATAAAATATTAGTAAGGTATTATTAAATTTGAATTCAACTAATTTCCTGCTATTGAATTAAATAAATTATGAAATTATATTAAATATTCATTATATAATGTATATAATAAAATAAACCGTATAGGTTATAATATGCATTATTGGATATAATAAGTAAAGATTAATACTTAATTAAATATAAGTATTAAATCAAACATAATGAGTAAATAAAGTAAAGCATACAGAGGCCCCTCTCCCAGATGTATCAAACATCATTATAGCCAACAGTCGCGATGTGCTAATATTTGTTAATCATTATGTTGCAGCTCTAACATATGTTATCTAACATATTGCAATATTGCAATGTTCAAAATATATATGTTTTAACTAATAATAATTGAGGATATATTATAAGTATAGTGTTCAATTACATAGCATTATATAATCAGATATTATGATGTTATTATATAATGTATATACAATAACAATAATTATGATGATAATGATCATTGTGTAGTAAATTTAAATTATCATACACCTCAAAATCACAATAGGGTATAAACATTATAATTATGTAAAATAACACACACTCTAGTGTTATTACAAATTAATAACTTTCGCAATTACTTTATTTTATATAAACAAAGATTATAAAATAATATTATATATAAAATAACTATCCACTATAGTGTATAAATATATAAGTATACTTATATATACTTATACTTTCTTTGTATTATCTAACATACATCGATGGTCGCGTGAAAAATATCTAGGTCTATTGGTATATATATATATATATATATATATATATATATATTTATAATATATTTATATTTTAAATATATATATATATATATTTTAAATATATATATATATATATATATATATATTTATATATAAATTCCATTATAATCGTCACTCTAAAGTATAAGAAGTATATAATCTGAGTTAATATCTGAAAGCAATGTAAATATTAATTAATATGTATCTTGAGATGGATAATCCTATTTTGATTTTCAATGAATAATTTGTAATTGCTATTATAATAATTAAATTATTTACTAATACTCTAATTATTAATGTATATTTATTAACAACCCTAAATATATATAGTTTCATTTCGGCAAAATTAACAGTTAATTTGAGAGAAACACAATGTATTGGTTATTAATTCATTATTATTTAATTTTAGAATTGTCTATATAACATATAATATCGATATTGTATTAATAACTACTAATTACTTACCTTATATAACTGTAGTTATATATAGTGATATTGTAATCCTCGGATTTTTCTCTTTTAAAAAACAATTGTCAAACGTATCCTTTGTAATGTCAGCGTTATACAGGTGTATATATATATATGTTATATGCATATATATACACTCTAGTATATATTGATAAACGTGTCATCCCTAATTAAATATTTACGTTTCAATTCAAATATTATTAATAATTAAAACAGACGTGACCGGTGCTGCTATAGGTGGTATTCGGCACGTGATTAAATTAAACTTTTCGTAGCTTCCACACTGACCAATTAACGTTAAACGCTTGAATTGCTCGCCAGGGGCTTCTAGTTTTCACGCTAGGTGGCGCATTCTCAATGTAAGCAAATTCGTGACGTAATGCGGAATAAATTGAATACTACCCAATATTAGATTAATATAAAAGTTTCAGTGTAAACTTGTATGTATACATAAGTACATGTTTATAATATATATATATATATATATATATATATATATATATATATATATATATATATATATGTATTTATATGTATTATCATCTGTTACGTATACTTTATATAATAATAATTACCATTGAATGAATATTTAATGCATCCATTTATATTTATCATATTATATAGATAATATGTAATTCTTAAATCCCCCTCCCCTATTTACTAATTCCCTATTAAGTATTACTATCGCTCTATTGTTAACAAAACAAATACAAAGTAGTGTTGTCATGTTCTTTGATAACTACGTCCTCTATCACGTGTTTACTGTTTAATGTATACGAAGAGTGAAGGGATCATAAATCATAATCTTATTAAATATGCATCAGCATCATCATCATCATCAATATTATTATCATCATCATTAGATTCAGCATCACTATTAGTATCGTTAGCACCAGTATCAATATGAATAAATAGCATATGAATAAATAGCATCAGCATAATTAGCTTAATCAATATAAATTATATTATGAACAGTATTGAATGTTTATTATTGTAAATAATAAATTGTAGTATATTAACCAACATTATATATATATATATATAATTGAAAAAATTATAATATTATATGATATAATGATACTATATGTATATGTATACATATAATATAATTGATACCTATAGTTACTATATTAAATATAGTAATATATTATTGTTATATAACTACTAATACATTATATCACTTGCTTACTTGTTTAATATCGTATACGATATATTCATTATTATATTCTAATTTGTCACACTATAATTAATATCAATATTATAAATCATAAATATAATGTCTATATTTAATTAATTATCTTGGAGGATAACTATAGCTATATCGTATACCATACTATAGTATACCATACTATAGTACACACTTAGGGTATTTACAATGTTTGTATCGGTATCATTATATATAATCACACGACTAACAATATGAAGGTACACCATTATGAGCAACTTATAGGTTATATGTGCTTATATATGTCATGTCATATACTATCAGTATCATGATGTGATTGTGCAGTATTCCGATAGGGACTAGCAGTGTAATACTGTCAGAAATGTTGTCTGGTAAGGCTCTACAGGAGGGTCCGGCATATTCAAATAAAGTAAACTGTAGATAACTGAACATTATGTTTTAATAATACATTGTTGTATTTTCTATGGGATATATCATCATATTTCTCTACGGTAAATACTATTTAACATATACATTTTATAACATGAATAAAGCTAGTTATTTTTACCATTAATTTATGAATTGTTATGTTAATACAGTATTATTGTTTACTAACTTTAGTGACACCTTATTATACTATACTATACTATACTATACTATACTATAATATACAATACTATAGTGTACTATAGTATAGGGTATAGGTACAAGTTATATTGTAAAGTTGATACGTTGTTATCAATTGATCCCTATTAATGGGATAATATAACCCTAAGTTAATAATTACTAATATTAGTTTGGTAGACATGCGAGTGATATTATACCATCTCATATATAGGCTTACTTATATATTATTACTTATATGATACCTTAGAATAGCACACATGTGTATGTGTGTAAGGTTGTGTATGCGTATTATGTGTTTACGCAAGTTCTAGAGACCCTGCGTATCTATAGCTGTGTTCCATTGATTTATAATTATAATCCTATAATAGTAATCGTATACGGTCATACCTATAGGTCTATCACAAAGGAACACTGGTCCTGATGGGTATCATTATAATTCTCACCGGATTAAAATAATATGCGTACTGTAGTATAATTTTAGTATATATATATATATATATATACTAGAATTATATAATATATCTATAATTAGCATTATTGTTATGAATTATTAATATATTCATATTCGTTTACACTATTACAACATATAGATCTTTATATTAAATAACAATACAAATTAATAACAGTATAAAAACTCACATTATATATACATTTATATAAAAAATCTCTATATAAATAAATCGTTTTTATGGGGTTTAGAAATTGTTTCTTATCTGTAGAGGTACTTTCTTGTATCTATAGCAAATAAAACATATAGGTTTTATTTTATTATAATAATTGAATACAAATTATCACTTTATATATACGTATTATACATACGTATATATACGTATTATAATTATATCGATTATTATTATTTTTTAAATTATTATTTAATTACAAGTACAGTTATATATATAACTTTACTATAGTTAATATCAAATATTAATACACAACAATATAGAGTTATTATATATATATATATATATATATATATATGTATATATTAGAAAGGTGTATACACGTGGTATATATATTGTGTACTTTAAATATATACATTATTATAATGACATCATCACTCATTATGATTGCATACAGTTATACAAGTAGTATACTACATATTACTTTAGTATCACATTGTACTCACTACTCATGATCAATTCTATTTAAATTACTACAAGTTAAATTAATGCTTGTATACAATGCTTGTATATATATATTTCCTCCTTAAATTCTTCCGCCTTGCCGTGGTGAGGGGGCTTGCGTACTCTAATGAACTAGAGATCTATGGTGATGAGGAATTATTCCTTGGTTGCTTCAAGCATATCACACAGGTCTAAAGCGAAGAGTCAGACTAAATGGAAGAAGAAGACAATAATTGTATGTGGGTTCTTGTATTCATACGATAGCGATGAATGATTGACTTTCTCCACGGTATAATATGGTTCGCTTTGTACGACTGTACATTGGGAAATCGCCCAAAACTAGGAACCACATCATTAGTAGAAGTAGCGATCGCTAATGTATCCAGCAAACGAAAACTCAACTATGCCAATCACAACCAACAGCACCAGGGTTAAAGCCCCTGCCAACAACAAAACCATACTCATAAACGGAACAGGTAATAATAATATCTACAATGACAGGACACTTTTAAAGCCGAAAGGAGGGAGTGTTATCGACAGCAAAGTTTCATGCAGTAAACTGCTTAGTTGCAAGCAGTCTATAAAATAGCAACAATGAACGTAATAACTATCAGGATGGAAGACAGAAAGAATGAATTAATATATAACGCATCCAAAAAAGGCATTAACATACTAGGAATAGTAGATCATAAAATATGCCATGACGACACTATAAAATACGAAAGAATTGATAAACATACATTGATTACAACATCTGCATGGAGAAACCAAAATCAAGCATCAGCAGGAGGTATAGGAATTTTATTAGACTCAAAAGCAGAACAAGCCCTGAGAGAAATAATTAAGTGGACTGAAAGAATAATGATTGTACATTTCAATGGAAACCCACTCACTATAGTAATAATTCATTATTCACTATGTGAAGGGAGCAATGAAGCAGAAGTTCATTATAAAAACCTACTCGACGCAACCACTACGATACCAAGACACAATGTATTACTGACGATAGGAGACTTCAACGCAAATGTAGGAATAAATGATACTTTCAAGTACACATATCATAGAAACAGTAATCTAAACGGCAGACTTCTAATAGACTACGCCGAAGAAACTAACATGATGATAGCCAACACATTATTCAGAAAGAGGACCGGTAAACACTGGACATTTATGTCAGACTCTACTGGTGCCAAAACTCAAGTGGACTACATTTTGATTAGACGAAGGTGGAAGAACAGCTTACATAACTGTGAAGCCTACAACAGTTTCAGCAGTGTTGGATCCGACCACCGAATTCTGACAGCAAAGTTAAAATTAAGTTTAAGAAAGAACTCAACTCAAGTTAAGAAAACACAATATGACTGGTCAATACTGAAGAATAAAGACGCTAGTACTGAATATAGCAAAGCTGTCAGAGATAAATTTAACGAACTTCAATCTGAAAACACAACTGCAACAGAACTATATGAAAGCAGTATAGAAGCTAATAATATCATATCAAAGAAGATGATTCCTAGAATAAGAGCAAATCGAAAAACTAACACTACCTATGATCATAGAATTCAAGAACTGAGAGAGAAAGTACAAATTGCATACAGTAAACACACACTTTCAAATACAAATGAAAGCTATGAAGAACTAGTAAAAGCAAAAGATAACTTACGTAATATGTACATGAACATCGAGAGTAACGCACTACAAAAAGCCAGAGAACAGGTAGAATTAACAAACCAAGAATCTAAACATTCTAAATGCTGGGAGTTAATAAACGAAATAACAGGCCGTAAAAACACCAAAAAAGGAATTATAAAGGCGAAAAGTAAAGAAGATAGAGTCAAGATATGGTATGAACACTTCAAAAAATTACTGGGCAGTGACAGAAAAGGCGATGAAAACATATCAGTTAATGCAGATATTAATTTGGATTTGAATGAAACCCATAATATACTCAAAACAGCTTTTACTCTGGGAGAATATAGAAAAGTGACAGACAATCTTAAAGATGGTAAGGCTGCAGGACCTGATGATATAAGTCCAGAGATACTAAAGTACTGCAAATTTGACGAAATAATACTAAACTTTGCAAATAATATACTATTTTTACAAGAAACACCAGCTCAATGGACATCAAGCAACATAAAGCCACTACCTAAATCTAGAGATCTAAGCGATGTAAATAACTACAGAGGAATAAGCTTATCAAGTATTGCATCAAAGATAACAAACAAGATGATTCTGAACAGAATTCAACCTACAGTCGATAAATTGTTGAAGAATAACCAAAACGGATTTCGACCAGGTAGAGGAACCATTGCACATATGTTAGCAATAAGACGACTCATAGAAGGAATTAAAACCAAAAATATTCAATCTATCATAACATTTGTGGATTTTAAAAAGGCTTTCGACAGCATCGACAGAGCAGTTCTATTCAAAATTCTCAATATTTATGGAATTCCAGAAATACTAATAAGAGCTATAAAATCTCTTCACAGTAACTCAAAAGCGCAAGTAATAACGCCTGATGGAATCACTGAAACTTTCCTTATTCAAAACGGAGTACTGCAAGGAGATACTCTAGCTCCATTCCTATTCATTATAGCTTTAGACTATGCTATGCGACTAGCAATAGATGGACGAGAGAGCGAAATAGGTTTTGAAATAGCAAGAAAGAAAAGTAGGAGACATCCAGCAGTAAACGTTACAGATTTCAGCTATGCAGACGACGTATCTCTTATTAGTAAAAATATTGAAGAAGCACAAATACTGCTTCAGAGAGTAGAAGAAGAATGTGGAAATATAGGTATAAAGATAAACTGTAAAAAGAAAGAAGCCATGTATTTCGGTATAGACAATAACCAACATATACACACCATACTCAATAATGAAATCAAAATAGTAGATAACTTTAAATATCTAGGGTCATGGATGCCAAGCTCAGAAAAAGACTTAAATATTCGTAAAGCACTAGCCTGGTCAGCCGCTAATAAGATGAAGAAATCAAGCATAAGAGACTCACTTAAAGTTAGAATATTCAGGGCTACGATTGAAACAATATACACATATGGTGCTGAAACATGGACAACTACAAAAACTATGAATAAACGAATAGATGGATGTTACACTAGACTTCTCCGAATGGCTTTAAACATATCCTGGAAAGATAAAATCAATAACATAACGATATATAATGGACTCTCAAGAATATCTGAAGTAATAAAAGAAAGAAGACTAAAACTTGCAGGTCATTTGATGAGATACGACAACGAAATGGCTCATAAACTTGTCCTTTGGGAACCGATAAATGGTAGTGCAAGAAGAGGTCGCAAAACCATCATTTTGTAGGTAATCTAAGAGAAGACATAGGACTAGACGATATAAATGAGATAAAGACGATGATGTTGGACAGATATGTTTAGAGAGAAAAGGCAAAGAAGAGTCGAGCGAGTGCTCGACATAAGTAAGTAAGTATATATATAATATTACACATATGTTAAAAAAGTAATATTAAAAATACACATAATCACAACAATTATGAAATAATTTCTTATAGAGGGGGTTATTTTCCATAGATATTTCCAAATAAGCGAAATTTGTATTCTCATATAGAGGTTTTTCTTATAACGAGGTTTCTTATAGAGTGGTTTTATTATATATATATAAATACACTATGTACGTATAATAAATAAGATAATATCGATAATAAATAGATAAATCTAGTAGGGGAAAGTCCCCTATTACCGACCCCTCTCTTATCACAGTAACTATAAGAGTTATAAAAAAAGTATATATTCATAAAATATTAGTAATTTAATGATAAATATGAATAAGTATGTTGACTATCAAAATATCAAATCATACAATTGTTATTTGATAACATGTAATATTCTGGTTTTACTTTTTAAATATTTGAATTATAACATTTTTTAAATCATTGTAAATACATTATTAATTAAAAGAAAACTTAATACTGCATATAATATTGTAGATCAATAAAATGTTTATAACTATTATAAAAATAATTTAATTTTAATAACTATTAACCAAAATATCTTAATAATAGCAACCCATATGCTTTTCCTAATACCGACCCCCTAAATTACCCTAATACCGACCACATGTGATTTATAATATCCAATAAAAATAGATCTGTATTTTATTTTAAAATATATCGTAAGTTAGTGTACCATTTCTATAGATTTAGGATTCATGATTCCAGTTTATTATATACATACTGGTTAATACATAAATAGTAAATCATAATATACACTATTTTAATATAGTTACTATAAAGTTTAAATTTAAATTTAATATTAATATTAAAACATAAATTCAATAATAAATAAATTGCGTACATGTAATTAATTATATTTAGGTATATCTACTCTTTTGATTGGATATTATAATAATACACTTATTTATACCACGCTTATTTGATGGGGTCGGTAATTGGAGAAGGGGTCGGTATTATAAAGTGCCTATAGGTACATGTATCCAATTAGACCTCTATGTTTATTCTTGTCAATATAATTACTCAAAAATTTAGAATAGCCACAGTATTCATTGTCATAATATTACCATAATTATAAAATTTCAAATAATTAGTGGAAGGTAACCTAATACGGACACTTTAACAATAAATGATCTAAATATTTTATGACTCATTATTTGTATTCAAAAATTATAATATTTTAATATTATATGATCATAGATATTATTGTGATTTTAAAATTGTAACCTTGTAACCTTGTAACCAATTTGTTTAGACACTGCGATCAACATCAGTAATGAGTTTTCGGCGGTGTATCGTATATTAATTATTATAAGCTATATTAAATAGATGTGTTTTCAATTTGACTTTAAAGGTGTGGTCAGAAACTATAGATCTAATTGAGTGAGGTAGGGAGTTCCATAGTTTAGGTGATATTAAAGAAAAAGAAGATTCCTGTTTTTTATTTAGTGATAAAGTTATTGGTATATTTAGTTTGTATTTATGTATTGTTCGTTGTGGTCGGGATGACTTGTAGTTCGTAAGTAGTTCAGTAAGATAGTCAGGTTTATTATTATGGGTGGCATGGTGGGTCAGTAGGAGTAATTTGTATTGTATGCGGTAAGGGATGGGTAGCCAGTGAATGGATTTCATATAAGGTGTGATATGTTGTCTTGAGTATTTTTGTATCCTGAAAATGGTTCTGATGGCTCTATATTGTAATTTAGTGAGCATTTTGATAGTATGTGCTGGGAGTGAATTTAAAGTAGAGTTACAGTAGTCAAGTCGGGGCAGTATTAAGGAAGTAACTAGTAGTTTGGCAAGTTCAGTAGTTATAGAAGGTCTAATAAGTCGGATCGTATGTAAGGTGTAATTAATGGACTTCGATATATTAGTTATATGTGGAAGATAAGACAGCTTTTGGTCAAGTGTGAGGCCGAGGTTTTTAGCTTGGTTAGAGTATTCTATAATATGATTATTAATAATAATAGGTGGTATGGAATGATGTCCTGGGGATGTATTTATTAATAAAGCTTTTGTTTTAAGGCTATTCAATTGTAGGGAGTTATTTGAAAGCCATTTACTAATGTCATTAATGCATTTATTTATAGTATTTATGTTATTGATTGGGTCAGGTAAATTACAGTATAGCTGTAAGTCATCCGCATATGAGTGAAAGTGTATATCGGGGTATTCGTCAAGTAAGTAAAGTAAAGGGGAAATATATATATAAAAGAGAATTAGACCTAAAATAGAACCTTGGGGTACACCATGAGTTGTGTGGCGGGGTTCTGTTATGGCGTTATCTATACATATAGAAAAGGATCTGTTAATTAGGAAGGATGTAAACCAACTAAGGACAGAATCTTTAATACCAATGTTCTCTAATCTTCGAATAAGAATATTATGGTCTAACGTATCGAAAGCCGACGACAAGTCAAGTAGAATCAGTATGGTGGGAGTATTTTTTGGAAATAGTAGTATATTGTTTAAAGTATGGAGTAGTGACGTTTCAGTGCTCTTGTCCGTTGTATAAGCACTTTGTAATTTATGCAGTATGTTATTATTATTGATGTATGTTCTAAGTTGTTTAGAAATTATTCTTTCAATTGTCTTAGATATGAAAGAAAGGTTGGATATGGGACGATAATTAGAAAGAGTTGACCTATCAATGGATTGGTTTTTAGGGATGGGAATTAAATGGGCATATTTCATGTGGGATGGGAAGATACCTGCAGTTAGTGAGCGATCGATAATTTTTTTGTAGAATGGAGAAAGAAGGGATGAAAGAGAATGTAATAAACATAATGGAATTTGATCTAGTTTACATGTAGATTTAACTGTTAATAAAAGATTATTGATATTGATAATGGTTGGTAATGAAAAAGTGGAAAATGAGTATATTGGGCTTGATATTGGTGGGATGCAGGGTCGAGGGAGAGTATCTATAATTGATGATGTTTTTATGTAAAAGTAAGAGTCAAAGTTAGTCGCATTAGTTAAAGGGGAGTTATCAGGCAGTATTCGTTTTGTCAGTTTTCCTAGTAGTGTTGACGATATTCTAAATAATTTCTTAGTATCTTTTCCAGGTGATTTAATTTGATCTATGTAATATTTATTTGTAGCAGTTTTTATTAATTTTCTATAATTAGAAAGTGAATGTTTAAAAATATTTAAATCATTTTCGCTTTTGGATTTTCGCCAATTCCTTTCTTTAATTCTAAGTGAGCGTTTTGCTGTGTGTAACGAATTATTGAACCATAATGTATTTAATCTTATAATTGGGGGTGTCCGTATTCGGTACCCATGTCTGAATACGGACACCCTGTGTTATAATACGGACACCCTATATACCACTAGATAAACTATATATTATAAATGAATCAATCAGAAAAATTAAAATTATATTATTTATAATAAATTTTATGAATAATTTATTCTAATTTAATTAGTTAATAATTTATTTATTTTTATTATTTTTTTAATAAAAATATAATTTAAGTATCTAAATAATAATAAATTTAGATTTATCTTTATCTTTATTAGTGGTATTACACACGTGATTGTTATGAAAATCAGAATAGTTCATACGCTTATTAGTTACATGGTGTCCGTATTACAACATCTAGAATGTCCGTCTTGGGGACTTATATGACCTCTAGATATATGTTTATAACTTAATGAATATTTGATTACAAATATAGAAATTAAATATATAATTTTAAAAATGCTTTATTTTTTAATAATATATTATTATATTTTATATCGATACATTTGTATATCCTTGAGAAGGTTTTAAGTTGAATTTTTTTTTCATACATTTAAAAACATAATACATTTTTTTGTGGGATTTATGGTTTATGAGATAACGAGATTGTCCGTATTCGAGCACTCTCCGTATTCTGTTAGTTTCCTCTATATTGTATATTGAATAGGTATTGCAAATAATCATTTAGGGGTAGGTAATAGGAGACTTTCCCTTAAATACCTGTGACAAGAAATACACTAAATTAAAAAATAAAATTATTGATTATTACTTAAATGAATAGTATTGGTCCAATTAAAGTAATTGACAGAGGGCGTGTCAACGAAGTGTGCGATAGGCAAATGGGCGTGACAACTATCGAGGGGCGTGGTTTTGTATGGATGCATAAGGTTCAAATATATTCGTTATTTGAATGTTATATGCCAGTAGGTGATACTGTAATTTAAATAATAATATTCTGTACACATATATACATGTAATTTATACAATTGTACTGATTTTGACACATGTATTCGGATTAATGCATTAAAAGGTTACTTAATATTATATAAATATTTATATATTAACTAACAATACAATGTATACAATACAACCTATATCTAAATAACGATTACAAGTTATATAATTACATTATTTACGAATTGTGTAAATAATTATATAAGCATTAATAAATTTAATTATCATTAACTAATTTTGATAACTGTTAAATGAAACTTCTAATTAACATATCAAATCGATAACATATTTAATATATATTAGTAATAATAAGTAATGTTTGTAATATTACATAATGTAGAAGCAATTTATTAACTAAATATTCCTCAATTGTGTATATGTATTGGCATATCATGTCTATAGACATGATTTCAGTTAAAATATACTAATATTTAGTGTATATAGCATTGTATATATAGGACCATGTATGGATGGTTGTCCATATATGGAACTTCTATATCTAATTATATAATTATAAATGGTGTAATTTATACATATAAGAATATTATAAGATAGGAATATATTATTATATTTAACATTTATCTATCGATATATATTTATTCGAATAAATTAGATTTATTTTCTAATTAATTACCTATTATCGGGGATCGACGCTATTATGCAATCTATAGTTTATAATATTGTCTAATATATTATATATTATATATTAGATTTATTAGATACGTATATCTATATTTATGATATTATAAAATTAACCATACAAATGAATATATATATATATATTCAAATGAAAAAATATCATACATATTAATATAAAGTTAAATTAGTATATATATATATATATATATATATATATATATATTAGTACGTTATTAATAATGAATCGAAATTTAGACAATTATGGTAAAATAATAAGGTCACGTGATTTAAGGACACGTACAAAAGCCCGATTACATCATTATTACCTCATATTTCACGGAAGAACACACCAATATTGTAATGATTCTGTGTAACCGGCTCGACCAATGGGGTAGCGACTACGTAGTATTATATTTACACATATTATACATGTATATAGAATGTATACTATAGTTGTATAATGTGTACACATTTCTGTTATATTGGTCCACTTGTGATATAAATCGATGGCAAACAATACAAGTAGTACGGTAATGTTATTATAATGTTATTGCGGTTTTTATATTACCTTATATATAATATTATATATATATATATTAAATATAATTATTAATGATTATAATTTCTATGTGCATCTATGTGCATTGCCCTTTGTTATTGCTCCATCGATGAGTGTCCTTGGATATGCCCTCTACCATGATACCTATCTGATAATAATCGATATATTAATATTACCTGTAGATGATGTATCTAAATAATACATTTATATATATATATATATATATATATATATATATATATACGATGTATGTATAGGACATATTAATACTATGTGTAGTATTGATAAAATAGTATATATATATATATATATATATATATATATATATATATATGCATATATAGTAAGTCTATAGAAGCCTAAAGTTCACATTAAGATAATAAAATGATTCACTATTTACACACATGTGAGCGAATGTATGTAGAGGAGGGAAACCGCACACCTATAGACAACCTCACACTCTTACCAGAGTTTGATGATAACATCAGCATCATTATGCAACGATAAAACTGAACGCTGTTATGTTTTTATGACGTCATAATATTGTTATTGTCCGTAGAGAGCTAAATATAGAACGCGTCTACACTTTAGAGTGGTCAGTTTATTAGCCAGCGATGTTATGTAGTATTACATCATCATATGTCGGATGCCACGTGGTTTTCTCTAGGGACTGGTGCTTGTATTTTTAGAAAATATATATTTATGAATATATTGAATTATTTTATTTTCATTATCAAATTTATTTTAATATATTAGAATCCCGGTAGATGGTGTACTTTAAAATTTAAAATTAAATATTATATATTATAGAAATGAAATAACTTGAATATAGTACAATAACAATGGTAGCGGGCGTTAATGACGTTAATGTTATGTAATACACGTGACTTGTGCTGTGTACAATACGTACACTACATCCGGGAGTTATGTAAGTATTATGGGGAGGTATTAGGTTGTACTAGAGAGAAGTTATCTTTATTATTGTTGTTATGTTAAATCTTTAATAAAGTGTAATTTACGAAAGTAAACTTATTAACTATGAGGAAGTGTATATAATACTATAATAATATGTGAATATGTGTATGTGTATAAGCATATGGTACCCAGACTATTGGGTATGTGTGTATATTAGTATAATATGTACACCCGAGGATGTACGCGAGTTCTGCACACAAACAGTAAGGTAAACTAAATAACAACACATCTCCACTACACACAACACTCTTTCACTAGGTAATTATAACATGTCCCCCCACCTCCACATGTTACACACGTGTGTGGGGTGTTATTTAATTAACTATACGTATTATGTGTGTAGTACATTCAGACCACTGACCGCTGGGGTATTGTTAACTTTAGCACCTTTTGTTGACCATCTCCAGACACGCGGCTACCGCCACACTGAATGACGTCAACACTGCATGACGTCATCGCGTAGAAACTTCCGCTAGGTCGGCGTGTGATGTACACTATGAGAGTTATGAGGATCATAGTTGTACGATGTACCTCACCAGTATCTCACCTGTATCTCAGCTTTATCTCATCAGTAATTCATCAGTATATTACCATTATATTATCTTTATATTACCGTTATCTTATATAATCAGTATCTCATAATTATATTTATTTTTATCTTATCTCATTATAATCTTCCACTATCTTACCATTATCTTACTATTATATTACATTTATATTACCTGTATATTAACTTTATCTCATATTTATCTCACCAGTATATTATCTTTATATCATCACTATATCCTACTTATATGTATTTCTCCTTAAATATGAAATATGAGATATATCATATTTACACTAGCATATATGTTGTAACAACACATATTTAGGCTATAATCTACAAGAACCTTATAAATAAGCACTTTTTTATATTATATTTCTTTATAATACATAATTAATAAATTATTTCAGTTAAAATATAAAATTTAACATATGTTAATCACACACATATATATATATATATATATATATATATATATATATATATATATATATATATATATATATATATATATATATATATATATATATATATATATATGAAGATAACAATTATATTAATTATTTTTATTATTTGATTATTTTCACATTTAATAAATATAAAATATGTAATTCTTATATATAACCTATATGTGGTAATTCCTATATTAGCAGGGGATAATACGGACACTTTAACAATACATTTTCTTAACATTGTATACAATATAATATATTGTCATATGACTTAATATTTGTATACAAAAATTACAATATATTAATATTGTATGATTATAGATATTATAATGATTTAACATTTTTATTTAATCTTTTTATTTAATAAATAACGGGGGTGTTCATATTCGGTACCCATGTGCGAATACGGACACCCTATATACTACTAGATAAACTATATATTATTGATGAACCAATCAGATAAATTAAAATTACATTATTTATAATTAATTTTATGAATAATTTAATATAATTTAATTAGTAATTAATTTATTAATTTTTATTATTTTATTAATTAATAATAAAAATGAATTAATTAATAACATTTTTAGATTTAGCTTAATTGGTGGTATTAATATTATAACGCATGCGATTTTTATGAAAATCATAATATTTCACACGCTGCGCGCTGATTGGTTATAGGGTGTCCGTATTAAGACACCTAGAGTGTCCTTATTAGGGACTTATATGACCTCTAGATATATGCTATATTGGGTATATCTAGATATATGCAAATATTCGATAACAAATACAGAAATTATTTATATAATGTTTAGAATGCTTAATTTTTAACAATATATTGTTATGTTTTATATCGATACATTTGTATATTCTTGAGAAGGTTTTAAGTTGACATTATTTTTTCTTAAATTTAAAAACGTAATAACAAAATTAATTCATTGGATATATCAGCATTATATTAAATAATTAATAAATAAAAATACTTATTTAGACTATTTATATAATTATGAATATTTTATTCACTAAACATTTTTTTTGTAGGATTTAGGTTTTCCAAGATACCGAGAGTGTCCGTATTCGGTTACTTTCCCCTACTGTGTAAATATAATTAGGTACACTATGATACTGACTAATACTAAAAGTAGTGGGGCGGGTTTACACCTTTATAGGTGCGGGCAGATAATAATAATAAAATTAAAATAAAAAGAACAATTTATCGATGGAAATTAATTTCCGAGAAAACGATATGAATGCATAGATATATTAAAATAAATTAATTTGATAATAATTATTTTCAAATCATCATAATTTACTTTATATAAATGATAAATAATCGATATAATATTATTTTTATTTTATAAAATTATATATATATATATAATTATATATATATATATATATATATACGTGTTGTATAGCGTATATAAGTATGTGCGTATGTTAATGTATTACTTATATAGTGTCACATTAATTCTGACCGATATAATGAATAAAACATTAGAATATATTGACGCCGTATTAAATCCTCATCTCACCGTTCCGTTTAGCAGCACCCCCTGGTGACTATGTCAACTATGTCGTTTCCATGGTAACGTTAAAATAACAGAGTCACCGAGGTCCCTAACTAAATACGCCTATTCTAAATGTTCAGTGTAGCGATTGCCTTTAATTAATTATCGCTCACACTCAAAACAGGCGGCGGCCATGATACATACATCTATTTATAGAATCTAGTGATTGCTAGTCCCTAGAGGAAATTAAGTTCGCTTTCTAAAATCGTTAGAAGAATACGTATATATATATTTTATTGTATGTATGTGTAAATGGTATACAGTAAAACCTCAATATAATAAACCTCGTTATAATAAAACCTTATATTCTAAGAAACTTGGGTTAATAAAAGTGTAGTCGGTTGTAATTTATTATGATATGTAAAACCTATAAGTTAATATATACTTATAAGTAAGTATAATAAAATAATATTTCACTTATTTTGAAAAAATAGAATCCCTTTGAAATGAGAAATTATTGCACTCTTTTTAATTATTTGTATTATATACAATTTTTATACATTACATTACAGTTGATCTACATGGTCAATTATATTTCTAGGGTGTAATTAATGAATTAATGAATTAATATATAATTGTATGGTATTAAAGTTTCCTATTTTATTATAGTTATAATTATATAAATAAACTAAAATAGGAAACTATAGTATAATAAAATTAATTATATATTAATTCATTAATTACATTTAGAAATATAATTGACAATGAATGTAGCTCAACTGAAATGTAATGTAAATGTAATGAAGTGTACCTACCTAAATATAATTAAAATTAAGTTTTAGTCAATAACTTAAGTTACAATAGACATCGTAACTTAACTTACTTAGTTCACATATTCATTTTATTAATAATTCATTATATAATTAATAATTCATTTATTAAATAACATGTCGAAACCATAACAATGAAATTTAACTTAAATTAAGATAGATATATAAATTAAGGAAATAGTAAAAAAAATATGTAAAAATGTTATATACAAATATTATATATGATTAACAATAAAGTTTAGATTGCATATTAATTAAATAATATACATATATATATTATTTATTCATATTATATATTTATATATATATATATATATATATATATATTTATATATAGGATTTATTATACGACTAAATATTATATAATATATATATATATATATATATATATATACATATACATTTCATTAAGATGATGTTATATTATATGATACATTATCACATGCAGGTATTACCAGATCAAATCACACGTGATATGTACCGGATGTTTTATTGGTTATTGTTATTGTTACAAACGGAAGTGCTTCTCTGCTCCGTGATACTATTCGTATTGGACGAGGAACTTCCGGTAAACACGGCTGTAGGTCACATGGACGAAGTTACTTCTGCTACGGCTGAAGACCTCTACGATCTATTTCCGGTTGGCGAGTTCTCCCGCCTCTTTCGGATGGACGGCATGACCTTGAGAACCGCCGAGGTCATAGACAGAGAGGAGGTGTGTCCCGGTAAACAAATATGCGAACTCGGAGTGTCCGTAAGATCTAGGCCACGGTTCAGTATTCGGCGCGTCGTCGTACGATTGGTCGACTCTAACGACTTCCGGCCTAGTTTTGACCGTTCGGACTTCACTGTGGACATACTGGAGTCCACGCCCATCGGAAGCGAATTCTCGCTGGACAACGCGGTGGACAAGGACAGTCCGGCTAACGGGGTCATCGAGTACACGCTACAGGGAGGTCAACATCACTTCCGGTTAGTACAGTTACGTAATAGCAGTTAGGTATTGAAAGCCTTATTGCATCACAATAAATAGTAGTATACTAAGTAATCTAATGTATAGATTAGTAACTTTTTATACTAAATATATATAACAAAATAGTATATATATATGTTATGTTATAACAATAGCAATGGATTATGTCAGTGTATCTAATCATAAGTTCGATGTTTCGATAGAAAGATTAAAAAATATATAAAATGCAAATGTAGTGTTTGACCACTGCGGTTGTAGTGACCACCCGTGGCGATTATCGCCGGCAAACGGAAGTGATAGGTGCTAACCCAACCTTGCCCCGGGTCATGCAAGCTATAGGTGTCGCTAAACAGCGGCATAATGACTATATATATATATATATATATATATATATATATATACATATATACATATATTTATATATGTACTATAATATATACTCATGTTTGTAGCGATAATTCTAATACAATTTAGTGTTCGATACTTTTATTACACTGTGAAGTTACATATATGTTATATATAACATACTAATAATACTATTAGAAGTGTACCTACACATATACAGAATCATGAGTATCCTATGGTTGGTATACCGATACTATCTACTATAGTACTATATATATATATATATACTATATATAGTATAATATGGAATATGTACTATTCACGACGGTTTACTATTGTGTGTTGTTATTGTTATGTAAACAACAATGCTCCTATTATAATCAACATTTACTTAATACACGTAATTAACATCGAAGTGAGCTTGTAATAATGCGTTATGCAATAAATCATTATGTTCATATGACAATAACATTAAGAGTCACGTATATATATGAAATCGTATGTAATAATTGTATTATTAAATGCCATAGATATTTAATTCGATAATGTATTCGTGTAAATATATAATGTATATAAATAAAATATTGGACAACAGTTATTATATTAATAAGTCTTTAATTAGTGTATGCATACGTTAATAAAATAATACACTAATTAGTAATTACAGTACAGTCGGTGTCTGTTTGTCTCTGAACTAAGCAGTGTTCTTGTTCACTATTGTTACGATTGGCTATAACAATGAGTCTATTGTTATGTGTGTGATAGCGCTGATTAACTGTGAGAATAACACACACACGCGCACACACAAGGGTGCTATAGGTGTGGCGTGCCAGTCAGACCCCCATTGTTACGGCATACTAACTATTGTTGTTATTCATTACAGGTTAACCTATACACATGCGCGTGTAGTATACATGTATGTCGTGTAATATATAACCATATTAGGAAGCATCACATAACTAATACTTAATCGTATAGCATATGCATAGTACATGGTGTATAGTATACTTACACCTCGTAGGGGGAGTCATACCTGCAGGTTTAACTAGAAGTATTGCCTCACACACATTGGTACACATCTTACGAATATATGTAAAGTGTCCTACATCACTGAACCACGATACATTTAAGATATATAGATCAATATATAAAACTTCAATGAACAAGGCAAAGTCTATTTTCTACCAAAATAAAATTAATGAATTTTCCCGGTCACCTCGTCATCTTTTTAAACTAACTTCATCTCTAATGGGCACTAGTAAGAAAAGCCAATATCCCAATATCCCTGCTCACATTCTTTGTACACAATTCTCAAATCAACTTAATGGTAAAACTTTAAATTCACTTAGATCTATAGCATTAAATATAGCAGCTGTTTCTCCTTTTTTCTCTAATTATGATATAAATGTCTTCTCTTTACCTTTATCGTGTTCCTTTACCAGTTTTTTCAGTACTTCTTTAACTGAGATTTTATCTTTATTAAACTCTGTTAAATCTACTTCCTCTGTAGATCCTATCCCATTATCAGTTTTTAAAAAATCCTCATATTTTATTTCAAATCAACTACTATCTATCTATTCGAACTCTTTAATATATGGTATATTTCCGGCATCTTTTAAACGATCTCATATAAAACCTATCCTTAAAAAGAATAATCTTGATACATCAGTCTTAACTAATTTTAGACCAATTTCTCAACTTTCTATTATGAGTAAGATTCTCGAAAGAATTGTTTCTAAGCAAATTTTTAATTACCTTTCTGTCAATAATATCCTTGACCCTCATCAGAGTGCTTTCAAGAAACACCATTCAACTGAAACTGCACTAACATCTGTTCTAAATGACTTACTTACTACTCTTGATGATAACCAATGCATACAGTTGGTTCTTTTAGA
>OZ025243.1:47792544-47855044 GCA_964019155.1 Osedax fenrisi
TACGAGGTCGGAATTCAGTGTTCGGATGCCGGAAGTATGTCGCTGACCTCTAGCGTTGTGGTAGAGATCGAATTGGTAGATGTCAACGATAACTCACCGGTATTCCGACAGAGCGAAATACACGTTTCTGTGATGGAAAATTCAAAAGAAGGTTTATATATATATATTATAATATAGTATACTATAGTATATATATATATATATATATATATATATATATATATATATACAGTCAAAGCTCGATAACTCAACATTGACGGGACGGAGTTTTCATGTTGAGTTAGCGAGTATGTTGAGTTATCGGATGTAAAATGACTTAATTAATGTTTTGTTCACATAAATGCATTCAAAATATTACTCGTATGATAATATAATAATTGTAATTGTATGTTTACGTTTTTATATTTATATCCATATATTATTAAATATTATAAAACCATGTTGAATAATGTATATTGAATTATATTTGTTGAGCAATGTAGTTTTTATTACATGTAAAAGATACTAATCCAACAACATATGTTTGTGATATTTTGATTTTTCATAAATGTTGAGTTATCGGATGTATATTTACATGTAATCTATAGGCTAGGATTATAAAAACGATGTTGAGTTATATTTGTTGAGTAATAGGGTTTTTGTTTACATGTAAAAGATACGAATCCAACCAAATATTTTTTGGATGTTGTGTTATCGGCAATGTTGAGTTATCGGCATGTTGAGTTACCGAGCTTCTACTGTATATATATATATATATATAGTATTACTACTTATACACTATAGTATTATTAACTTAACCATATTAATTAGTTCAGATAAAAACATTTGTATGGAATATATACACATATAGTAAATTATATTACATTGAATTAACGGTATGAATACATCGCTTAACTTTAATATTACGTTTGACCTCTTTCTCGATAGGTGTGGAGCTATGTAGGGTATTCGCTAGTGACGTGGACATAGGAAGTAATGGTCGAGTGAGCTATGCCATTACCGGAAGTAGCTCCGGTGCGGCCACATTCCACGTGGACGAATTGACCGGCGTCGTAAGCACCCTCCAGCGGCTGGACAGGGAACTACGCGAACATTACGTAATCCACGTGACGGCATCCGACGGAGGCGGCGATAATGTCATAGGGGGCGTTGTACAAAATTCGACGGCGTTGATTCTATTGACCGTACTTGATGAAGACGATGAGCAGGCCACATTCGATGTGGAATCTTATACATTCCGACCCGAGGAGTCTGTACGGGTGGGTTCGGTGCTAGGATCGGTTCGGGCTACGGACCGAGACCTGGCCCCGTACAACGGATTCTCGTACCGCCTACTGCAGCCCATTGGTCAAGTGGAGGATACGTGGTTCTCTGTGAATCGCCACAACGGTGCGATAATGTTACTGAGACCACTGGATGCTGAACTATGGCCCGCTTATACGCTGACCGTACGAGCCGAGAACCAGGAGGGGAAGGGAGCATCGGTTCGGGTCGAGGTACTGGTCCGAGACGTTAACGAATACACGCCTCGCTGGGTGGCGCCACTGGAAACACACCTCCGATACGTTAACCTTA
This sequence comes from Osedax fenrisi, assembly GCA_964019155.1. Lineage (NCBI taxonomy): Eukaryota > Metazoa > Annelida > Polychaeta > Sabellida > Siboglinidae > Osedax > Osedax fenrisi. The sequence continues at coordinate 47,794,120 of OZ025243.1, forward strand.
CTATACGGGTGGATGTAGCCACCTCAGTGGGGTCGAAGGTCATGCAGTTCAAGGCCACGGATAGAGATCGAACGGCTACCGTTACGTATGATTTCCGATCTAGCGGTATCGCGAGTAGAACATTCGACCTTGACCTAGTTAGCGGTATCCTAACACTGAGAAATGCGTTATCTCAAGGTCATATGTACGAACTGATGGTTACCGCTAGTGACCAGGATGATCTCAATACTACTATGGAGGTCACGATGAAAGCAGAGGTCATCAGCACATCTCAACTGCAGGTTGATAATACCGTGATATGTATATGAGTATGTATCTGTGAATATATATATATATATATATATATATATATATATATATATATATATATATAGAAATAGAATATATACATGTATATAGAAGATATAAAAGTAGTGTGTTAAACTTAAAAGTATTACAAAATATTAAATCTAAAATTTAAGAAAAACATATTATAGGTATGTATATTATAAGTTTAGTGATACGTTATATATCGAATGTTGAATTATTAATAAGTGTATGATGAATGCAGAGGTTTACAATCGCATATTTAACTTGTTATTTATAATTTAATTCAAAATATAATGATAATACTTAATATACTAACATATATTAATTTATATTTTAATATATAATCTATATTGAATATAATGTACTTAATTTGCAAACTATAGAAGTAAATAAAACGCAATCGTTCATAATATTTTCATAATATTGAATGTTTATTTAGACACTTAAATAAATCATAAATGATTTCTCAAAGGTGTATATAATAGAATACAAATAATAAAAGTAGGTAAACAATAAATACCAATAATAATAATACAATAAAATAGAATAAGCCGTACGGAAATTAATTAATAAAATAATAATGACAAACAATATTAATAATACAGGTTACCACCTGAGATCAATAGTTGTATATATTTCATGAATGTTTTATGCGATTTTATGGATCTAATATAGGGCGGGAGTGAATTCCATAGCTTAGGACCAATATAACTCAGTGCCCGAGTATTCATTTTTGAGGGACGTAGAATAGGGGTAGATAGAAGGTGAGATGCATGGTTTCTAAGTGATGGAAGGGGAGCTCTTTGTACTAGAGAAGCAGAAATATATGAAGGGCAATTTGAAGAGTATATTGAGGAATGAACTATAGATAATATGCGATAAGCAGAGCGTTTGTTAAATGTGAACCATGGAGATATGTGTTGGTATGAGGAAGTAGAGGAATGATCTCGAATACGTAGGTTATATGTTGTACGGATTGATGAACTAATATGCTGTAGAAATAAATATTATATAATAACCTTAGATATAATACTGCAGTAGTGTATATATATATATATATATATATATATATATATATATATATGTAGTTGTTCAACAGCGTACAATATTCAACAAACTTCTATATCTTAATAAATTATAATTTATTTAAGAACTGCGTTATAGTTTTAATTATAATTAATAAACGATAATTATCGAAATAAATTATAATTTATGTAGAAGGTATGTATTGCAGGGTAACCCTCCCATTAAACATAAACTGATTAACCTACATTAGTATTATTCATGTGTACCACTATTCGAGAATACTCGAGTTTATATAGTTATAGCATACTCTCGACGTAGGGCATTTAAGTCTACATTACATAACCTGTATTGATGTAGATGTGCCGTTATTCATCCGTGTGACTGCGCATGTGTATTAGGTTTTAATGATGACAAATCACACCGCCAGTCTATTAAGAGATCACCACAATAGATTATGTTTACCTCTTGTTTACTATAGTAACTGATTTACGAAATAGTTGTAAATATTTATTTAATGTGACGTGTTGAATAATATACGACCATACTACTGTATGGCTCAGTTGGCTAAGGCGTCAGACACACAAGTAGTAGGAAGCGGGACCCGCGTCGCGGGTTCAAGCCTTTTCCGGACCATTAAAATGTGTCTTAAAATATTATTTATAAGTGATCTTATATAATTATATATAAATAAATGTTCGGCTCTCGTTAAAACTATGGATGCCTTAACATGAGAACGGTTTCGAAGGGACATTAATCCATATATATATGGTTATAAGTGAAAACTACATATAAGTTCCTAGATGGGATGAAAGGACTCCACCAAATAAAAATAACAATATAAATATGTAAAACTCTTTAATAAGAAATAGTGTTATAAAACCTCTCTATATGAAAAAATATTGTTAATTAGTTATATGTTATAACATAACCACGTTATATGAAAATCATATATAATAAAAACTTCGCTGTAATAACAAATATTTCGATTTTTAGGAACATAAGTATGGAAAATTAACTCCGAGATTATTGCATATTTTTTTAATTATCCGTATTTTGCTTATACAAATTATTTATTTACTTATTAACTATTATTATGTTATACACACTTAATTAATGTCAATTAGAAATATAAAATAAATCACGCAGACATACACATACTTGATGTGTAGTATAGCCATGATGTGTAATAGTGCCACAATATTACTGTACAATGTATATATAGACTTTATACCGACTTTAAATACTGGCGTAAATTTATAATAACGTTATTATTATCAAATTATATTCACGGTTAGTTCAAGAGTCGATATTGTCAATTGATAATTTCAAATATTCAAATATATAAAAACTATATATATAATATATATATAGTATACTGTCACTATAGTGTCTGTTTTTTTTCTTAATAATGTGTTGCCCTCATATTAACATTTTTGCACCTACACAATATCAGATATTTTAATTAATTGATTTTATTATTAATTAATGTTATTGATTTCATAATCAATTATATTATAGTACTATTTATATGATATAAATAATTATTTACTTAAGTAGGATATGTATTTAATTATAAATTGTTCATATATAATTTTGTACATACATATTTTTTGGAATTTCCCCTCACTTTAAAATTATTAAAAATGAACTGCCATATCGTGTCGTATTTTAAAGTATGACCTAAACTATAAAGTTCATATAACACCAAGACTATATTCGATTATAGACGATTATCATATATGCCATTATTTTACCGAAGATATTATCGTTAAAATCTTCGACAAATTAATATTCCGATTTAACACCCATGGGTATGCATACTAAAATAAAGTGAAATTGTAAAATATTTATATTTACATATTTACATAGTAATAAATTAATCAACCATATTTGTTTTAAGACGCATATGCCTGTTTTATTTATTACTATGTAAATAAACATATTTCCTCTTATTCAACCACTTAATCAACAATCACGATCTATTAATATCCTATTGTAGATAAACTTTATATACAATACGGTGACAATTATTATTTTAAATATTCAAATTATTTGTAGTTATTAATCAAATATCATATAATATTTCATCAATGTATTAACGTTTTTGAACTCAAATGTTTAAAAAAAAATAATAATAATTATATTATCTCTATGTTTACTACCTATACGGAAATTTTACCTATAACATCTTAGGTAAAAATAGTCTGATAATATTGGTGAAATGTTGTCTTAATGTTATTATTTAATAAGTAATATTGTTAGTAATAATATTAAACAACATATATATATATATAAACTCATAAGTAATATTAAATTATAATATACAAATAAAATATGGATATAAGAAAAACCCTATTTAAACAACATTTCTTACACAAATAAGTTTATTATATATAGAGGAATGTTATTGTATTTATATATATATGCATAAATGATAGTACTATTATAAATATTTATTTAAAAAATATAATATATATTTCATTATCTTTAATATTTAGATTTATTATTTGAACTTGTAACAATCATATGATATATTATTTATATGATGAGTTAAAAATATAAATAAACATTTATGTAATTATATACATTATTTTCTATAAATGTGCATATATATTTATATATATATATTTATATATATTTATATATATATATATTTATATATATATATATATTTATATATATATATATATATATATATATATATATATATATATATATATATATATATATATATATATATATATATGTTTACGTGTGTTTATGTATGCGTGTGAAACTATATCATATATATTACTACATTACATATAATATAATATAATATTATATATATATATATATATATATATATATATATATATCATAAACTCATACACTATATATAGTACTATAGTATACTATAGTATATTCCGTATACGGAGCTATGGTTAATTAACTAATTTTACTAATATACTATACTAATTATCAACTAGCTAGGTGATCAATACTTATCCACAATTATCCATAGTTTACGTATCGATAAGGGGCTCTAAATAAACTAAAAATAAACTAGACTCTAAATAAATCTTAAATCTTAAAATAAACATTACGCAACGTATTTACTGTTACATAATAGATATCTTGCACCGTGATGACGTAATTAGGCGGTGACGTCAATTAACCTGCTGTTCGGGGCGGTAAGGTATTTTCTTTGTTGTCCGAAGCATACTAATTAAAACTCTCTAATTAACCATTAATTACCTGCACATGGAAGTAGATACCAGGTTTATAATTAGGTAGGTTGATATCTCTACAGTTGAGCACGTTATAATAAAAATATATAAATCATTATGTAATGATGATGAGGATGATATTAATAATAATAATAATAAAATTATAATAATATTAATAATTAGATTGTGATTACAATTAAATGTATTACATTATATATATATATATATATATATATATATATATATTGTTATTTTTATTAATACGAGTCCTGTCATCCCATCCAGGAACTTAGATGAAGTTTTCACTTTTAACCATAATGTCCTTTCGAAGCCGATATCATGTTAAGATATCCATGGCGAGAGCTTTAACGAGAGCTCTACGGCTAGCCGATCATTTATTTATACACAATTATATAAGACCACTTCTAAATATTATTTTAAGACCTATTTTAATGGTCCAGACGAGGCACATACATACATGTTTGTATGTGAATGTGTGTGCAATATAATATATAGATATATGTTTATATATTTTGAAGTTTGTTTTACAGTATAGTTATTCAACATAATATATCATATATAACACCACATAGCAATGCATAAATAATGTCTTTAATGAATAATTAATAAATAAAACTAAAATGTATTCTATAGGATAAAGTTTACGAGTATAGTCGTTATACTTGTCTCCCCGCTATCCTTATGTTTACCCCTATTACTTAACAGACGTTGACCGGAAGTCTGAATACGGTGGTCGTAGTGGCCTGTATCAGTGGCCTACTTGTTGTGCTGCTAGTTGTGGTCATAGTGGCTGTAATAAGACAAAAGAGACACGTATACGCAGATAAACGAGTGTCCTGCAGTACCCTATCGTGTTAGTATAGTGTGTCGTGTGGATATGGATATACACGTATACGTATACGTATATGTATGTATGTACATGTAAGCGCACATAGTCATCCCTGGTATATAATGATATTGTGTACTAAAGGGGTCATTATGATTAACTAGTATAATATACTGATAGGTATACCTACAAGTACACTTTGAATCTACTAGATATAAATTACATATTTAAACTATTAATGTATCAGGAAATATAAATCTAAATCTTCTCTTTGTTGACATCGTCATTGTTAACTTATCTCGTCTGTGAATTATTGATTATCATTATAATGAATATACCGCATTCTTATTTATTATATATATATATATATATATATATATATATATATATATATATATATATATATATAGACCTATACCTATCTGATGTGTGGTTTAGAGACCTATTATACCCATGTGTATTGTATAGCAACGGTCAGTATATAATCTCAAGTGATGGTCACTTATTTTCTGGCAAATAGATTTCAAGTTGAGACACTAGCGCTCTCTACCGGCAGTTCTATTGTTAACCCAGGAGCAGCAGGATTGCTGTGAAACTATGCATTCTTATATTCAATAACGGGTCTAACTACATACTATCCGTATATACTGATATCTAGAGAGCGTATTATTCAATACTGCATATGTATACAACTCCGTACATTAACCATGTGATGATGATGATGATGACGAGTAACGGTTTATGTCGGTACTAAAAGTAAGGTTGGGTTGATATATTAACCCGATCTTCACCGGATCTTCACATAAGCTCTTAGAAATAAAATACAAAATAAAAAATAATATTACGCGAAATATTATTTCCGAGAAAAATTATGTTACAATAACAATTTTAAAGTAAAATAATATAAAATAATTAATAAAGAAATCATAAGTTGGGTGGTTTTTAGATGGGAGGACAAGGGCAAATAATAAGCAAGGTTTAGGAATAGTGCACGACGTATATATATATATATATATATATATATTATACTAATAAATATTTTCAAATAGTTACATTTTCAAAATGTTGAAATATTGGAGTTACCGTGAAGTTTAAATTAATATTAAATAAAAGGATATAATATATATATATATATATATATATATATATATATATATATATATATATATATATATATATATATATATATATATATATATATGTGTGTGTGAGTGTATGAGTGTGTATTTATATATTATAAAGTCTGCAGGTATTAATGTTATAAACAATTATATTAAATTGAATTGAATTTAACCCCGGTTAATATAATTAGTAGTTTATTATTTACAATTTATATACATATTTTTAATACATTATTTATGTTTTATTTTTATTTACTTTTTGTGATAGCTTTATGTTAAAATATATTATTAGACATATTTTTATTAACATTTAAATTGAATTGAATTGAATTCATTTAAATACGCTAGTTGTACATAATCGATATATTTGAATACATACATTATTTTAGGATTCACGTTCAGTTAATGTGTATATTTATATTTTTGTATTTTATACTTGTTATCATCTGCACATTTTGTTATTTTACTCTAAAAGGAACGTCGATCGACGATATCAACATATATGGTATACCATTGATTCTGCGTTTCACCGATTATTATTATTAGCATCATTATCATCATTCTCAGCATCATCATCATCATCATCATCATCATCATCATCATCATCATTATTATTACTAATATAATTATAATTATTATTATTAGTATGTAATATTTATGTTGTGATATTCAACAGGTATTTGCATAAATAAAGTGTATAATAACCTACAATTTATAATATATATATATATATATATATATATATATATATTTCCTATTACAATTTTATTTTACACCTAATAAACCAGATAACAATGTACATTTATATATCGAGAGTATATCCAGGGTTTACTTCAGAGTTAATACGTGTAAGGTGTGTGATATATCCAGGGCATGGATGCAGGATACACGATAGTGTTAATGACTAGTGTTAGTAAAACCAATAACGTACAGTTCATTGTTTACGTAATCACCGGTAAACAAATAGTTAACACTCAATATATTGTTTGCATTGATTATAATATATATAGAATGTATAATATATATATCAAGGTCATCATTATGTAATAGTATATAATAATAACAATTAAGATTATTTAGTAACAATCCATTCGCATCAATTATGAAGGATAACAATAGGCCGCTATTGGTATAGGTTCCATCATCATCATGATAATGGCTAGCACTACAATACACTGTGAGGTAGGGGGGGCCGTATCAATCATTAATCTATAAATATCGAATACGCTATACGTATGTAGTACATACTATGTACACATATAGGCCACACTGTGTATGTGCGCGTGTGTATGTGCGCGTGTGGGTGTGTGTATGCGGCTGTCAACACTGTAGCACATAGTCAATAGTAAGTATTATATTATTCTACACTATTTCATATTAATTAAAAATAAAATATGTACTCAATCAATATATATATGTAAGGTATATTATTATATATTATATTTCATATTGTGTGTTATCATTATACAACGTTACAAAATAACATATTTCTGTTCTACTATAGTATATATTATATGTATAATACATCATTATACAAACCGTTAATATATACGTATACGGTATATATATAACGGGTATACAATTATAGATAATTATAGGAATATGTATATTATTAATTTAATATTTTTACTCTTGACATATATTAGAAATATACAATGTAAAATATTTAATATTTGTTAATAATATACATATGTACATACATATTACAATAATTATCTATATTTTATACAATGTTTTGCAGTTGTTACATTGTACACTGTACAAAGTACAGTGTACAATGCATACCAATGAGAACATTATAGTGTTAATTTGATACATCAAATGCCCACTGTGCAATACTATACGTGTGTTACGTAATATGATGCAATGTATTACGTAATGATAACGGACTATACCCACAGTGGTCGATTTAAATAACACACACAAATATACAGCTTACATCACAGTGGCTGTATATATTATGTATGTATTACATACATGTAGTCTAAATTCTACATACACACACCCGCCGCGCACACACTCACACACACATAAACACATCCACATATATATGTCGCACGTAATAGATAGACATAATGCATGTAAAAGATAGACACGCGAATGGCAATTTTATCGTCGAAATAGATTGAAGTGACTTCTATCTATAGTATAGATAGATTCTATACCAATGGATTTTATATTATAAATATCAATAAAATAGTATGATTCTTCAATTTAAATACACAAAATAACGAGGAATGATGATATGATATATTTTAAATATATAATTTTATTTGTAGTATATATATATAGTACATTAAAATTGATAGTAATTATCAATATATATGTATACATAAATAATATTAATTTAAAATTTATTAGGTATTTAGTAATAGGTTTCAACTGCAACGCCTCTATCGCAAAGTGCCATACACTACATTCACTTTATTGATATCGATGACCATACCACGTATCCTGTAGGCTATTGTTTACGTGACGATGACAGTACTTCCGACGCCAGCACCTCTATAACTGTGATCAGGAACACAGAGGTCACAGCTAGAGGTCACCGCGGTGATGATGACGTCACCAAAGCACAGCGACCACATCAACTACAACAACAAAAGGTTAGCCGACATTACGTCATCGAGTAGTGGCGTAATATTGCATAGTGCTTCCCCCTGGTATCTAAAGTACTAAGATAGTATCGAGTGCACTGGTATCTTAATCTATGGTTATACAGTACTTAACTACTTAACTACTTAACTACTTTAGAATGAGGTAGACTGTGTGTATGTAGTAAACTATGTGTCCCACTCGTAAGTAGTAAACTTACAGGTAGGACATGTAGTGGTGACCACATATACAGTATACAGTGGTCAAGTAACACTGCAGTGACTTCGCTAGCGGTTAGTGTGGGTAGTGGTCATTATTGTACTGACCGCAGCGGTGTTAGTATGGCCACCGCTTGAAGTGGACATCCCCGCCTTGGTTCTGCGGTTATTGACCATAGCGTAGTACATAGCTATCGGGTTATAGTGGTCTGGGGTTCAGGGGTCATGCTTTGATGTAGACGGCGACGGTGGCTCCACCTGCGTTCATCACATGACACCTCTACCGTAACCAACGTAAACAATACATGCCGCTTAGTCGCGTGTGTTTACGTTACCAAGTGTTTACCCCCACCCCTCTCCACCTCCCCCCTAGTACTACATAGGGAAGACACCGGCTATAGTCAACTACTATCAGCTATGGATATATCAGTTAGGTATACAAACTATTATATTTATCACCGATAGCACTGGGTGAACAACTGTTCTTATGTTTTCTTAAGTTAGCGTCAACATATCATCATACATGTATATTATATTAAATATGTATCAGATATGTATATTAATGTAGACTATAGTACAGTTAATATACTTAATGGATGCATAGATAATTTAATATATTCATATCTTTAATATAGTTAATGCATACGTATATGTACTATATTGTTATATAATACTGCAAGTATGACGTAATGTGTAGTAACCAAGCACTAATTCGGTAATATCATATAGGCATTGTTTAGTGGTGTAATTAATGGAGGGAACTATTCAATGATGTTTGTAGTTTTCATCGTGTGAAGGTGTGAATGTGTTAATTTAGTATATTTATTTAGATTTATTTAGTGTATATAGTGTGTGTATCATCGATGTAAAGATTGCTTTCTTTATATTGATGGTGTGTATGTTTATATGTGTAATTGTATGTGTGCGTGTGTATGTGTTTATGTGTGTGTATGAGTGCAAGTGTATACGTGTTTATTGATTTCACTATATTATCGCGTGATATTTTCTCAATGATAGTAAGGTCATCACTTTCCTTTATCGCCAGGCTACCGGAAGTTTACGTTTTCACATTTAACCGGAAGTGCGTTATCGGTGAACAACTAACGAAATGATCTAATCACGTGACATGGAGGATATAACGTCCTTCATGTCACGTGTATCGATTACAATATAGTGAGGTACGGTGTATTAAGTATACACGCATGACAATAACGACTAGGTACGTTGTGGTGGCGAATCAAAATGGCCGCCCGAAAAAGAGAACAATAGAATGCGTATCTAAACCACGTGATCAATAATTAACGGTTACGAACAGATGCACTATAGTGTACTCTATGTCCGACGCTGGTATTATTGTCAACTACTATAGCCGCTACATCCCGCTAGGAGGCTGGAAACAGCTAATTATAGCTCCGCCTAGTCCCCCCTATATATGGAGCTGCCGACCTTCGTATTATTATTGCGCGTGTGATTAATGGACTGCTTGCAGGGGGTTATGTCACCACTGGTCTCTAATCAACTCCAGTATTACTACATATATCGTTGTCGCTATTGTTATAACTGGTGGCCTATAAGTAATAGAAACTCATTATTTTGTTACATACTAAATACACATAAACATATATATATATATATATATATATATATATATATATATATATATATATATATTATATAATATATATATATTTATATACCCGTAAATAAAATATAAACCATATATGGTTATGGTTATGATATATAATACACGTGCCATGTATTGTAGCATGAAGAGATGTGTGCGATAGTTAATGGGTGAAGTTTATGCTTATTAACACATTGATAACTAAAGTATTTTATTATATTATTTTAAAATAATATTATTAAGATATATATATATAAAGATATATAAAAATGTTAAAAATAATTGTATTCAAAACCATTTACTTTATAAAATATCAATAGGTAAAGAGTTTCTTTTACCAACATCATTAATCATATTTCGTAGATAACTAAAGGGTTTAACGAAAATCTTTAGTATCTTAAATTTGCATAAATAAATAGTTTATAATCTATCAGTTACACACGTAATAATACTAATCTAGTTTGATATTATTAAAACACATGGTATTACTTATTTGTAAATTAGTAGACCTTATCTACTAGATAAGGTTAGGTTTTAATATTAATATTTAATTTTATAAGTAATATTATATAATTTTATAAATTTTTCTCTATTTTAAAATCTTTATTATATTATAACTAATACAAATAAATTATATTTTAATTTTATATTTAATGTAATATTCTTAATTATATAAATAAATTACTATTTTAGAATTGAAATTGTATTGAATAATTAATATCTCTTTTTAATTTATAATTACATAATTCTGGTATACCGTTGACAAACAATAACATCATAATTAAATTGACAATTAAGGGCCGGTGTCATATAATAATTCGTCCCCATATACAAAATGTTTACCCTTTAAACCAAATATAACTAATATGTATATAGGGGAAAGTAATCTAATGCGGACACTTTAACAATACATTGTCTTAATATTTTATGACTCATTATTTTTATTAACAAATTACAATATATTAATATTATATGATTATAGATATTATTGTGATTTTAAAATTTTATTTAATATTTTAATTCCATATATAACGGGGGTATCCGTATTCGGTACCCATGCCAGAATACGGACAGTGTCCGTCGGATACCCTGTGTTATAATACGAACACCCTATATACCACTAGATAAACTATATATTATAATATATCAATATATTGATAAATCAACCAGATAAATTACAATTAGATTTTTTATAATTAATTTTATGAATAATTTATTCTAATATAATTTATTTATTTTTATTATTTTGTTATTAATAATACAATTTAATTATCTAAATAATAAAAATTGTAGATCTAGTTTTATTGGTGGTATTAATATTATAATGCACGCGATTTTTATGAAAATCAGAAAAGTTCATACGCTCGGCGCTGATTGGTTATATTGTGTCCGTATTAAGACATATAGAGTGTCCGTATTAGGGATATTCTTATATTAGACATATACTTATATGACCTCTAGATATATGCTTATAACTTAATGAATATTTGATAATAAATATAGCAATTATGTATATAATGTTTAGAATTATTTAGTTTTTAACAATATATTATTATGTCGATTTTATATCGATACATTTGTATATTCTTAAGAAGTTTAAAGTTGAAATTTTGTTTCTTAAATTTAAAAACGTAATAAAAAAATAAGTTTATTGGATATATCAGAAATATTTTGAATAATTAAAAAATAAAAAAATACTCTTTTATACTATTTTTATAATTTAGAATATTTTATTCATTAAACATTTATTTGTAGGATTTATGGTTTCTGAGATACCGAGAGTGACCATATTCGGTTACTTTCCCTTACAGATGAACAATTTAAAATAAGAAATATAAAAGTTCAAAATAAAATAATAACGATAGACCTACGAAATCGTAGAGTCATGGGTAAAATGGGTAAATTGGGAAATATTTATTTCTGAAAAATGTATTCTGAAATTTTTACGAAATGTTGATGGTCTATGTATAAAACTAAATAAAAATAAAATCCAAGAATTGTATTGTTCTTAGAATTCAAATCTCTATTTTAAAGAAACTATTATTTAACCCATAAATATGTCCAAAACCATAATATTGAGTGAGATATGAGTCATATATTAATCATACATTAAACTATGCAAATTAATAAATACACATTATAGATGGTTGCATATTACAGCCCATTGAATTGGTGTTATATATATATATATATATATATATATATATATATATATATATATATATATATATAATATAATATATATAGTATATTTTTCAGAGTTATTAATAATAACTTATTATAATACCTCTGAAATGAGATTCAAAAATGTTTACTATGCATAGTACCCATGGGTACCATGAAATGCTTATATGAAGTCGAAGTTAGATCGATAAAGTGTAATTTAATGTATTAATTTAGGCACAGTCAACTCCCGATAAGTCGGACTCGCAAGGGACCGGGAAAAGTGTCCGACTTAGCGAGATGTCCGACTTATCCGAGATTAAGAATATCATGCAAATAATACATGAAATGCGCAGCGTGAGTTAATGGTTACCGAAATATGGAATTATGCAACAATCAGCAACTTAAAATGTTGTATTCAATAATATTACTTACTAAAATTATAATATTCATTATTTAAAGTAAACATTTCTGACAATTTATAAAAAGTCCGACTTATACAGTATAAAAATCATAAAAATGACTATAATATGTGTCCGACTTATAGAAAAGTCCGACTTATCCAATCCAACTTATCCGACTTATCCGATTAATTTAACATGGAACTAGATACAAATCCAACCAAACCAACTAAATGTATTCGACTTGTCGAGAAGTCCGACTTATCCGTAGTCCGAGTTACCGAGAGTTGACTGTACATACAAAATCATATATATATATATATATATTATGAAGATAATAATAATGAATTGATAATAATTAGAAAACGAATACATATATAATACTTTCATATTCATCGGAGAAAATATACAGAATTCAATCAAATATAAATACAAAGACTATATATAGTAGGACTATAGTCCTTGATTGACGACGCCCATTTGACGTACTTTATTATTTCGCTTCCATCATAATTATATAGTGAAGATCATCAAATCTATATAGTTAGTCACATATGTAACCCCGCCCTGCCCGCGGCCATTCGTGCCTTGACCAATAGGTCCGGTGATAATTAGAAGATTAGCTGCATATTGTTACCGCACACACACACATTAAACCGGGCGATACTTGGCTAATTAGCGCCCGACCAATTCGCCCCTATGAAATATCGTAACCTCGGGCGAATTGACCGGGGTCGAGATCGTCTTTTATCGATAGGGTTTTATGGACGTTTAAACACCTTCGTCGGTTACTAGCCATGGTTATATGGTACAGAATAAAATGTCACGGTTTCCCTACGTACAATGTACGTCGTACATGTTAACACGTGGTTTAATTAATCTATGACAACGCGCTGTATTATTCGTAACTTAGGTATAATAATAGATATTCAGAGAATAATACACTGATTTAGATAGAAATTAAAAATATCGTTTGGAATTATGTTTACATTTTTAATTAATATTCAGTGACCACTATGATTATATGATTATTACGATTATATTATATGATTACCCGATGATTACTATATTCATTTAATTGATCGATACTATAGTATATATATATATATATATATATATATATATATATATATATATATATATATATATATATCAGTGTTCATTCTAGGTTTCAGGGCAGCTACCAACAAAAAATTATTATAGGGCATTTAAATATATTTTACTAAGTAAAATGTAAGATGACATATATGGGTAATTTCGCCATCTATTTATAAATTCATTTATGATAAATGATATATTAGATGGACACTTATACCCTGAGGCAATTTAAACCTGTAACAATTGTTACTTACAAAAGCTACTTAGGAGACTTTTTGAATTAGAGATGTAAATAAATAGCAAATAAGTATTCGATTCGATTACTTATTATTCGTTTACAATTAAATGATTTACAAATTGTAATTCTAATACATTGATATCAAATAATTCTTTTTATATTCAATCTCTCAACATTTGATTCATGAGATATTCAGATATTAAAAATTTGAAATTCGAGCATTTATAATATTGAAAATTATGTTGTCGAGATCTTATAATATTGAAAATTATGTTATCGATACGTTATAATATTGAAAATTAGGTAGTCGAGATCTTATAATATTGAAAATTATGTTGTCGATATGTTATAATATTGAAAATTAGGTAGTCAAGATCTTATAATATTGAAAATTATGTTGTCGATATGTTATAATATTGAAAATTATGTTGTCGAGATCTTATAATATTGAAAATTATGTTGTCGATATGTTATAATATTGAAAATTAGGAATTTGAGATCTTATAATATTGAAAATTATGTTGTCGATATGTTATAATATTGAAAATTAGGTAGTCGAGATCTTATAATATTGAAAATTATGTTTTCGATATGTTATAATATTGAAAATTAGGTAGTCGAGATCTTATAATATTGAAAATTATGTTTTCGATATGTTATAATATTGAAAATTAGGTAGTCGAGATCTTATAATATTGAAAATTATGTTGTCGATATGTCTTAATATTGAAAATTATGTAGTTGAGATCTTATAATATTGGAAATTAGATGGTTGATATGTTATATTGAAAATTAGGTAGTCGAGAAGTTATATTTTTAAAATTAGATGTTCGAGTAGTTTGATATATAAGTAATTTGGTGCTCGATAAGTTATAATATTATGATTATTGTAGTATCATATATATAATTATATATTTATTATAGTAATGTAATAGTAACTCTATCAAACTTATATATATACACTTATTTTTTATATAAATGTATTGGTAATATTACTAATCAATCGAATAGTATATTTATAATTTAAACTTTCATATTATTATAATGATTATTATAAGCATAATGATATATTTC
Source organism: Osedax fenrisi (assembly GCA_964019155.1). Classification (NCBI taxonomy): domain Eukaryota; kingdom Metazoa; phylum Annelida; class Polychaeta; order Sabellida; family Siboglinidae; genus Osedax; species Osedax fenrisi. Next base: position 47,810,043 of record OZ025243.1, read on the forward strand.
GCGAGAAACACCTGTATACTATTATGTTAAGTATATATGAATAGTTATTTGTATCATTAAAGACTATAATACATGGAAATGTATTTATAGGAATATATAAATAATTAAGTTTCTATATAATACAAATTATAAGATACTATATATATATAATATATATAGTAATTATTTTCATTAATTATATATTATATATATATATATAATTAACGATAGGTAGGTATATCATACTTATAAATACTTAAAAATACTTATAGGTAGATACAAATATACAAAAATACCTATATCTATATTAATATTATTATATCATACTGGTACACATTATTATATATAATTTATATAAGATATTTTAATTTCATAATATAAAAAATTAATTAGAATGTATATTATAATTGTATTGATTATTAAAATTTAATAATTTGTTTGCACATTTTTGTTAATAACTTTTGTTTAAATACAAATTAAAAAAAAACATAATATGAATTGTATTATATAATTTAATAAGATTTCCAGTGATACAAATGTTATCATAATAAAATCAATATAAAATATGTCATGCTCATGTATCAACATGCAGTAAGTATTCCGTACAACGGTTGATTTTAAATTCAATATATATATAATAACTAATAAGTAGTATAATACATGATATTTATGACATTATATTTTAAACATTATATATTATATATAAGAATAATAATTATGATAAGTATGATAATTAATATATAATATGATATTATTAAATATTAATGTAATAAAAATAATAATTTAAAATTTAAAATTAGATTATAATACATTTAAAAAGTATACAGTTTAATTATTATGAATATAAAAAACATTGAACTTATTAATAATATTGGTGATTAAATGTTTCATTATTTTTATATTTTCATGGTTTTTAATATGTCATATATCACTTTAATATTACGTTTTAAAATAGGATTTTGAATAAATATATAAAAATTGCAAATTTTAAATAAAACAATCACATGATTTATATATATTGGGAGAAAAAGAAGTGGAATAAAAATAATTATTGAATTAATTTTCATATATTATTATAAATATAAATTGGTAGCAAATTCACTACCAAATATTTAAAGTTTGCTACCCAATTTTCATTTTGGGTAGTGAATTTGCTACCCAATCTAAAAATAGATTATTCTAAATATAGATCAAGCAGTTTATTATCATATTTAATTTGTATTTGAATCTAAATTGTTTGTTTATATAAAATGTCAAACAGATATAACAAAGGGCAAATAGTATATATTCGCCATTATTTGAAAAATAATGAATTTATCCTAATTTTATGACAGAAGTTATTCATATTCACCATTATTTTAATATTTAAATAATAATAGAATAATAATAATACATTTAATCGCCATTTTATAAATATTTATTGAAAATCTGCCATTTATTAAATAAAAAGTCTTCATTATTTTAATACTTAAATAATAATACATTTAATCGCCATTTTACAAATATTTATTAAAAATCTGCCATTTATTAAATAATAAATTCTTCATTATTTTAATACTTAAATAATAATATAATAATAATAACACATTTAATCGTCATTTTATAAATATTCATTGGAAAACTGACATTTATTAAATAATATATTCCTTTAATTATAGATATAACACTTTTAATTAATGATATTACAAGTATATTAATAATAACTTAATAATTAAACTTAATCCATATAATTATATATTTAGGGCAGCTACCCACAAAATTAGGGCACTTCCCAATTTGGGTAGCTGGGTAGCTCTAGAATGAACACTGATATATATATATATATATATATATATATATATATATATATATATATATATATATAGTATACTGCCTAATGTCTAATGCAAGATACTATTACTCCAAATCATAATTAATAGATATTTAGTGATATATCTTCACACAATATTTGATATGTATATAGATAATTATGTATACAAAATCTATAATATGAAATGTAAATATTATATATAATTATGTCCAATCACATGTAATAGTATTGTTATATTATAATAATAATTATATATATTATCTACTACATATTAGGTAATATTTATATACATACGTGTATATCGAACAATTATAGAGTAATATAATTTATTTAATAGTGCTATATATAGTTTCGATATATAGTCGATATATTCGATAGAATAAAGCATATGTATTTCATGTAAATTATATTCATATATATATATTATGTATAAACTATTCTATTATTTGTGAAATACTATAACAAATACACACACACTGTGTGACAGACACATACAAATATACACACACATACACACAAACACACATAATCACACACATATATATATATATATATATATCATTTAATGTATGCAACATATGCAATGTACATTGTGCATATTATATGGATGAGTATAGTATATTATATACTATGATATAGTAAGGTACCATCCGTCAATATATACTATAGTTCAAGCCTTGTATACACTACCTTATAAGGTAGTGTAACGCGGTAGTGTAATCAATAATTATGTGGTGGTATATTATTTTTGAGATAAATTATTAATTAAGTAATTCCTATTGTGTAATATATATATATATATATATATATATATATATATATATATATTGTCAAATATCACCCATTTTTGTTATTTTATTAATTCACAATAGGAATTACATAATTAATTTATCTCAAAAATAATGAGAAATATAAATGTTCGCATCATTATTCAAGAATATCAAAACATAAATATATAAAACAAAAATTAAAAAAACATTAATTTATTTAATCTTTACAACTACAAAAACATGAAATTAACAAATATACAGAAACAATTTATAGATATAACACAACTTCTATAAATCTTCGTTTAAAAATACGTCGGGAAATATACTTTCTGTGAAATTTCACAAACAAAAATATTATTTTTAATTTACAAAATCATGAAATTAACTAATATACGAAAATAGCATTTATAAGTATTATATAACATTTATTTCTCCTCACGTATACGTATACAACAGTTACTATAGTAAGTATAAGCAGTATACAGTATATACAGTATATATATATATATATATATATATATATATATATATATACTGCTTACGTATGCACTACCGTCATACTTATCTAGCTTTGCATATATGTGGGTATACCCAATGGGGTATACCCACATATATGCATATCGACACTCTACAGTGAGTGAGTGAGTGTGAGTTCACTCACTCATTAACGGCAGAGTATAAGAAAACATATTTTCTTAGGCTTATATATATTTTCTTTGGATTATAATTATAATTTTAGGCGTAAGCCTACTAGTTTATTTTAATTAACTAACCCTATATTCAGCTTATTCTGTGACACGTTTTCAATGTCAATGTTCTGCATTTTTTCCTCGTCTTCATCACAGATCAAATCCGCTTATATAAGCTCATACTATAGTATATATATTATATAAGAAGCGGACACGCACGAGCTAATATATATATAAGTATATATCTATAAATATATATCTATAAATAGACTATAGACTATCTCGTGCGTAGTAGCTTCTTCCGATATATCTATAAGCTATATATAGCCGAATGTCAATGCCGCTTCTGCATATATATATATATATATATATATATATATATATATATGCTCGTATATAAGTTTGTGTGTGTCCGTTTATAACAATACGAAGAGAATTGTATATTCTTAATTAATAATTATTAAATTAAGTCATATAAAATAAAGATAAGTGTATTTAATCATACGGTCGAGGAACTAATGATTTGTTATCGTGTCAACAGTTTACATCGATGGTTCTGCCCACTGATTATTCAAACATATCAAAATCCAAAACATAACAAAATATATATTTATTTTATCAAATTTATTTAATCCAGGCACTGACTACGCCCACTCATTACAATTAGAGTAAAATGAAATTAACAAATATGCAGAAATAATATATGCATATTACATAACATCTAGAGATTTTACAAAAGCAAAAAATTCTTTACAAATTACAAAAACATGAAATTAACAAATATACGAAAAATAGAATTGATACTTATTACATAACACCCAGTTCTCCATACGTAGTTACCATACTACACTTCATAGGGAATGAAGTGACTTCGTTCTCTTTGCTAAACACATACATATATGTATGTATGTAGTATGACAGCTACGCAGGGAGAACTATATATACAAACATATTTTTATATTAGACTCATTTAATGAAAACAACTATTTTAATTGAAATAAAAAGAGATTAAATATTTATTAGCGATACAGATAATAAAATATATGATAATATATGTGATATGTGATGCGATATATATTATATATATATATATATATATAATCTATAGATATATATTATATGATAATATATAAATTTGCTTATTTAAAGTTGTCCAAACTTTCATATAAACTTTTATATATATATATATATATATATATATATATATATATATATATAAATATATATATATATACATTCGTGTATATATTTATGTGTGTTTTGTTGTTGTTGTTTTATGTGTGTGTATGTGTATGTGTTTGTTTGTGTGCTGGCAATACTATTTATTCTGTAATTACAAAAGTAAAGCACACTTAATCAGTAATAGCGTCCAGTTTATATCCTTTCATCCGATGCATTAAAAACTTTTAATGGTCAATTATATATATAGCTAAAATACGCGCTAGAGGGCAAATGTTCTAAATCAAACATGTCCCTGTTTAATTAATAATAACTTCTCACATCCCCCTCCCCTCTTCCCCATATATCTTCCTCCCATCCTCTTCCCTTCCCTCTCCTACCCCTCTCTCATTATCCCGTAGACTTAGCTCCGCATAACAACCACTATAGTAGTTATACCTATAGGTAACAACGGTGTCAGCCTCATCATCATCATCCCTAGTATACGTTTGTTCTCGTGTTAATCATCAGCGCATATGTAGCGGCGTTAATTAGTGGTGTGGAGGACATGTCCTTCTCTATTGCTTGTGACATACACGTGTGATCAGATAACCCAAACGGATATTATCAATAATTATATGCGTTATTTATGAATATAATTTATTTAAGTATACGAGTATCAATATATATATATATATATATATATATATATATATATATATATATATATATATATATATATATATATATACAGTCAACTCCCGATAAGTCGGACTCGCAAGGGACCGGGAAAAGTGTCCGACTTAGCGAGATGTCCGACTTATCCGAGATTCAGAATATCATGCAAATAAGACATGAAATGCGCAGCGTGAGTTAATGGATACCGAAATGTGGAATTATGCAATAATCAACAACATAAAATGTTGTATTCAATAATATTACTTACTAAAATTATAATATTAATTATTTAAAGTAAACATTTCTGACAATTTATAAAAAGTCCGACTTATCAAGTATAAAAATCATAAAAATGACAATAATATGTGTCCGAATTATAGAAAAGTCCGACTTATCCAATCCAACGTATCCGACTTATCCGATTAATTTAACATGGAACTAGATACAAATCGAACCAAACCAACTAAATAGTTTGACTTATCGAGAAGTCCGACTTATCCGTAATCCGACTTACCGAGAGTTGACTGTATATATATATATATATATATATATATATATATATATATATATATATATATACATACAGTATACTGCTTCGGAAAATCTTTGGTATAAACGTATACATATATATACAGTATAACTTTTGTTGAATAATATATGCTTATTTAAATAATGTGATTCCATAATGATAATAATATGAAAATAAAATTCAAAGGGATAAAATAGCATCTTAAATAGTGATTTAGCCAGGTAAATTAAATTTCCATTGTTTACCTTATAGGGATTAATCTAAATGCAGATTAAACACCTACATAATCCTCATTTATATATATATATATATATATATAAATTGCCTTTATACTATTTAATTTTCCAACTGTGTTTTATATGTATTTATATAGAATTAATATACATTTAACATATACATTTTAAAATATAGGCCTCGATAATTATATATATATATATATATATATAAAGTATATAAAGTATATATATAGTACATTATTTATTCTTTAATACTAAATCTGACGATATATCGTATACGTATATATATATATATATATATATATATATATATATATATATATATATATATATATACGTATATACACGTATAAACTATATATGAGTATTATTAAATTATTAAATATTACACTATATATAGTGTATTTACATATATATATATATATATATATATATATATATATATATATATATATATACATGTACGTATACGTGTATTTATACGTATGTATATTATTTCAGTTATTAATATAAATATATAAGAACAAATTTAATATATTTGTATCATATACTCGTTAATAATTATAATAGAGTTTGTGTACAAATCTAATAATGTATTAAATATATCCCTGTATCTCCAAAACTATAATGTTTATAATATATATGAATATAGTATTTCAATACATGTAACTTACAGTATAGTATCCGTTAGTCGTAAACCACGTGTAGACCACCACGTGTAAGTTATCACGTGTTATATAATATGTAAAGTAACACGTGATTGTTTATAATGGGTCGTGAACACGTGTGCCCTTCTTTAGTTACGCGAGTAAACAATTAGCTCGCATCATTATTATCAGTGTATTCGACAACTCGCCCGACCGACTTCTTACGTAATCTGACGCCATTGTTGTCACGTGTCGCGCCCCGTTGACAGCGGTCAGTGACCAATGTTATAGGCCTAGCCAACACCACTACTACGATGAACAATACTACTTGACCACCACCACCACCGGCTGATAGTAGTGGTCGGAGGGTATGCTCGAACTGAACCTCCCCCTCTGACGGCCGATATTTCTATAGAACAGCGCCCCCTACGCGTGATAACGCTTCTCGAGAGCTAGTCGCTGATTGGTCGCTTCTGTCGATGACTTAGATTAATCTATTAGCACCCTCTATCGTACACTAATCAGCGCCTCTAATGTGTCGAAGTCGTTTGTCTTTGGCGAAGACAATTGCGTGTTTGTCTTCTGATATATTGCTTTTATATATCGCCTTCCTTACCAAAGTCTGTCACTCTATCTCTCCCACACCTACCACACCATATATGATATATATATCGCACCTTAAGTCACTATATCACTTTCATTTCCATCTACATGAATTAATTACTTTCTTAAGTTATCATTATTGTAATAACAAGTTTTATAATATATTGAAAGTTTATTTAAGCACTTAAATATTTCATAAATGATTTATAAAATTGTATATATAGAATACAAATAATAGATTAGGTAAAACAAAATATACAATTAATTGATAGCGATACTATATTAACACATATGTAATATACCTATATATATTAATATTTGTATTATTATGTTATGTTAGTGTATCACCTTTCATCCCATCCACGAACTTAGATGAAGTTTTCATTTATAAAACTACATTTATCTAATATTCTCTCTAATCCGCTCTCATGTTTAAGCATAATATTAATAATTATATAAGATAAATTCTAAATATTATTTGTAATTTAACAATGGTTGTGAAGTCACAATAGTCAAGTGTAACTTATCTCACACGAGTGATTCCATCGCGCTGTGCATTAATTCTTCAGAGGTCGCAACCTTGACCCCGCCGGAAGTAGGACTAAACAAAGTAACCGCCCACCTGTCAAGCAAGCCACATCCAACTCACCGCCTCGATTGCGTCATCAAAAGGGATAAAACAATTAGAGACGCGTACCACGGCGAGAGAACGCTAATAGTGAGAGGGGGCGTGTCTTTCACCCATTGTTACGTCACTGCTTTGTTGTTTTAGCCACGCCCCTTTAGGTCCCTAGCGAGAATATCTATTTAATGCCTATATATGCTGATACGTGGCCCTATGTAATCGGTTTATTATTTATAAAGAGTTGATGACGTCACGGTGGGTGTAGATATTTGATAATAATACCCACTGCCTAACATATTAAAGCTGGAACAATGGAACAATCAGCCGTATCTATAACGTATATCTAAAACCGCCAGTGCGTTGTATACAATCTATAAATAGATATTACGTAACACGTAGTTAAAGCGATTACGATTAATTATTATCACGTAGAAAATCTCACTTAATCTTCAACTTATTCTATATTTAACGACACAATGACATAACATTAGGTAATATATTACTATAGTAATAATCGACTACCTATACATGTATGTATTAGGTACATGTATGTAGTATCCTATGCGAATACATGCACCATGCACCGTGCACCATGCATGCCATAACTTAGATATAGCATGCGTCATATGATTATTAACAATGAAATGTAAAATTCAGCCTGACGCAATCGGTACATGTTTCATACATCGATATAAAGAATGGTGAGAGAACATTCTTTATATCGATGGTATCATACCATTGACGAACGACGTTCGTCGAACGTACTTCTCGTTATATGTATATAGAAATTATAGTTACTATATATATATATATACAGCAACTATATGATAACTATATATATAATTAGTTACTATTATACCCTATAATATAGGGTACATATGGAATTTCGTATAGGTATTACATATCGCATTGCCTATAGTTAATATGTGAGTTACCTATATATTAACATCCATATAAGTCCTATAACCTATATAGGGTGTGGTGTACACTTAGTTCATACTTGATCTGTGCATGTCAACTAGGTTCTATAGCTAGATTATTTCCATACAATATGTGGATTATAGCCATATATGGTAGGTATTACCTATAGGTATACGCTACATGGTCTATAATATAGACTCTGTATCATTATATTATCACGAATATAGATTATTATCAGGAGACACACAATTGTTAACAACTTACTAAGCAGACACACATACATACGCGCGTATTTGTGTGTGTGTGGGTGTGTTTGTGGGTGTGTTTGCACACTTCACCTAAAGGCATATTCCCTGTAGGGAAGTTTGTAGTAATATCATATTTATTTACTCGGACCCTACCGCGCTGGTAATGGGTAAACATTGGCTTACATTCAGTAAATATTGACCACCACCACCAACGCGGTCTAGTTACGTAGCCCTAATGACGTAGGTGTTACGTCATAAGTAGACTTTCACGGTGTTTAAAAAGTTACTCGTTATTTCGTTATGTAATAGTTGTAACTTTTAGAATTGTATCTAATTATTATATATATATATATCCAGTATATAAATTAGTTAGTTATATGTATATTGTTATAGACTATAACTTATATTAAATATTAATGTTCAATTCAATTCAATTTAGCTATATTATGGATTTATTCAATTTCAATTTTAAATGAAAAATTCATATTTAATTTAAGATACCTTTTTTTAGTATATCTATATATAATTTATATATATAAACGTATTAACATTATAAATAGGATATAGACATATGCATAGAGAACGTAGTAACTTCGTTCTCTATGGGTATATCTATTCATATTTTGTAAACTACATTATTTATTTATATATTATAGTTGATTAGATAAATAAATAAAACAGATAATAATTAATTTATGTTATTATTCGAAACCATATAGGTTACTATTATATCATATGAATATTTAGAATTAATCAACAACTCGTAGAATATACTGTTAAAAATAAAAGATTTTAAAACCCTTTATAACACCTTAATTTAATCAACAAAATATCAATAAGTTTAATTAGTACATTATCTTTGAATAAAGGTTTCTTATTTCCTATATGCTCAATCAATAGTTTGTCATACAAATACATAGTATTTTTTATTTTAAATTATTAGATAAATATTAGGTTTAATTAATTAAGATATATAATTTTTAATTATATAGAAATATCACATATTAATACTAATTAGTATTCAATTTTGGTTCATTCATATGCTTTTTTAACCACTTCTGATCAAATTAAAAATATATAATTATATATTATTTGTACTTTATTATTAATACATTTTAAACAGTGATCATAATTATTATTTATAAATCTATTGTAAATAAATGTGTGAGCCAACATTATAAATTTTATAATGGATATTATTTTATAAAAAAATATAAAATTAAAATTATTTTCTATATTAAAATATTTATTTTATAACAAATATAAATTATTATTTAATTGTATGTTAAAGTTAACATTCTAAATAATATAAACAAATTACTATCTTAAAATTTAAATTTGATTGATAATTTAAATAATAATTTTGGCTTTTTAATTGTTAATAGCCTCAGGTATTCCATTGAAAAATAGTTATAATCATAATTAGACAGGTAATTAAGATAGTACATTTGAAATCATGTTTAATTAATTACTTAAATTAATCGCGTAAATCGCCTACCCTATTAATATTGAACATATAACAAAACATAGAATGTGTACGTTTTCCTAACTACCCCTCTCTCCACTATATATCTACCCCAGTATCCAACATACATAGATACCTTAACAAATATTCTATTGGTTTCCTCTTATAACTCCATCCCAGCCCTCTCTTCCATTATCTAGCCTAACTACCCCTACCCCTCCACCAGTGTCCGGCCTATACACCCTGTCCTAGTTACACGATGGCGATGAGGGCTCGGTCAAGTGGTCAAGACAGCAATAGTTCCGCGAGTGAGATGAGATCCATTAGTTCAAGGTCGACTCCTCCTTCTGGGGGCGTCACGTTCTCAGGTTTACCTTCACACATCTCATCGTGTTCACCTCTAAAGTAGTGATTCATTAGACATAATAACGTACACTGTAGATCTCGTCTCGCAGTCCCTTTTAGCGCATTATCTCTCATTATCATCTCTTGATCCTAATTCTTACCTATCATTGAGTTTCATTACGTATTCATTACATACACTAAATATATAACTTCTATCGAACAAAACATCACATATCATCTACCACTATCTACTATTTAATTATAAATTACGAAACATCGTACGTGTATTACGCAACCATTACATCATCGTTACATAACCATGACGCAATAGATTCGCCAACCTGTCACTCATCACCCGACGAAGACGTTCGTCTGCGTATGTCCGCTGGCTCCCTCTATTATCGGTCGTCGCACGTCTACAACAACGGGGCTCTGATCACTGGCGGAGAGACCACTATCAGCAGCGAGATTCATGTATGACATCGTCGCCTCCTCGATGTAATCACTCCCGCCCAATTATTACTACACGCAATATATATATTACATCATATTTACTTATATTTTACATATATTTACTATACATAAACATACATAATACCTAGGCTGATACTTACTGCTGCGTACGAACAGCGCAATTGTTACATTATTAATCGAAGGACGCCTCAATTGTTCAGATCGTATTATTATTATTATCATTAATTATTTTTATAACGACGACCTTATTAAAATTGACATTTGTGATGGATTTCAATTATGCAATACGAATATCTTCAAATAGATACCACCCACGAGGCATTGTATTATTTTATACTAATAGTAACCAAAGTTGAATAAAAATCTATATTAATAATATTTATTAAAGTACTATATTATATATAAAAATATAAATTAATTTTCGGCTTGAATGATAAAGAAACAATAATAATAATTTACTCTGAGATTATGTCGAAGTTAAGAGGTCTTCTAGATTTAATATCGTCGTTTCTTCTGACGTGTTTACTGATAGAAGGGGTGTCCTCCAGATGCAACTTGTCAACGACGTTTGATAATCTACAGTAATTAATAACAGCGTTAGATAGCAGCGACTAATGATTACAATAGTTGTATCCTATAATAGATTATACAATTATTATGCATATAATTTAGAAAATAAAAAAATTAAATATCCTACGCATATAGTGGGTATATACTAGTGATGTAAATGATGATTAAATCTAAATCATCGATGCAGTCTCAGTCTCAGTTACCTAAAGTATCTACTCGGCTCGATATCGTTTAGTTAGAGTCTCGTCTCGGATTGGGCTCGTTTGGCTAAAATTTCATCTCGTCTCGGGCAAGATTATTTTTTCCGAAAATGGAATTCTCGGCTTTGCATTAATAACCAAAAGTCTCGACTCGCCATCAAAAGGCTCGGTATTATTTATATCACTTGATGAAATTATAATTATTATTCACTGAATACCGAAGTTTTGCACAGATAATTTTTTTTAAATTGATGTAAATATGAAATATATAAAAATTAGCATTAAAATGTAACTTAAGAAAAAAATCATTTCGGCTCATTTATGGCTCGTTTTTTTTCTTCTGAAATTGAAAGTCTCGCCTCGGCATTAATTATCAAAAGTCTCTGTTCGGCATCATTTACATCACTGTATATAAGTTATTAAATATACTAAGTTATTATACTAACTCAGAATCATCCGGAAGATTTGGTAAGAAATTGACGTCTGTATTTATATGAAATATATATTTAATCATATAATATATTCATATTTTAATTAATATTAGAGATTATATCTTAATTTTATAATTGTAATTTTCATTAGATTTATAAAAGGAGATAATATAAGTTTAATAATATCTTGCATTTATAATATTATTAATACTTGAGCGGAGAAATTTTAGATTATAAAATTGAAATTATTATGGTGTAAATTATTTCATTTTAATAATAAAATTATCTTTATTATTCTAAATTTAATTTATTTTATAATTCTAAATGAAAGAGATAGTATAATTGAAATTATTTAAGTGAGATAATGTAGATATATATAAATCTATAGATTTAAGTTTTAAAATATGTCTTAGCAATAAATCAATACCAGTTATTTACTTTCATGTAAATCTACTAATTATAATATATAAAGAAAATAAACATAAAAATCAAACAATAAATATCCTAGATAGAAATTGAGTGAAATGTTCCGTAACTCTAACGAACATCTTTATTTGTTATACTAAAGTTTGTTCATATACATATCACTAAACTATAACAATCAATCAAAAATCTGACGCGATTAACTGTTCAAATGAATTATGTTCACTGAATTAAACATTCTAGTATTCATTGTAATCCCTAGAACATAAAAGAATATAATATACACATATACATAGGTGTGTTCTATAATCTGTGAGGTGTTCAGTAAATATGGCGCGACAACGACGCTAGCCCCGTAATTCAAGCGAGTGAACTCTGACCTTTGTGATGGAAGAACCACCTGGCGGCGGAGATCTCCTCAAACGAGAACTCGTCAACTCCTCCGTACAGGATGTCGAAGTCGAAACTGAAGTGAGGATCCGACTTGATGTCTGAAAGTGAAATAGGTCGGTTATAGTTATGGTCAGTTGTAATGAAGTTACATGTAATATAGGTCAAGTGTAATAAGGTCACGTATAATGAGGTCAGATGTAAACGTGCACTATTATTATGTAATATATATATATATAGATTATATATGATAAGGTACTTTTGTAGTTTTTATAAGAACTCCCGCAACGATATAATGGATCGACAATAGCGTAATATTGGTGCAAATAGACAACTTATGTTGGTTTAACAAGGGCGTGATGGAATTTAGAGGAAGGTCGAAGGGGAAACCTTTACTGTGCAAGATCTCCTCAAATATATCGTCGTAGAGTGATGGTTTAACTTTCTTACGAATGCTGTGTAGAGTAGTAAAGGTGTTATTGATAACAAGTCGATATTAAATTAATAAATAGACGGAGTTTAAGTTATAATTAAGTTGGCTAAATTTTATATTTATATATATATATATATATCATGATATTAACTTATTTTTTAATATTGCAAATATTAATTTATAATTAATTAAAAAAAAATATTAAAAAATAAATTATATTATGCTATTCAAATATGAAAATATAATAATAGCCTGGTATAGTATGGATATTATTACAAACCTCAACTTGGTAAGTTTAGATTCAGATGGTTTTGTCTTTCTGTGTAAATATTAAATTTATAATTCGTTAAATAAAAAATAAAATTATCTAATTTTAGATTATAAAGATTAATATGTAGAATGAAGGTTAATATACAGGTTATTATAATCTGAAATCAAACATATTTTATGAAATATTATATATACATATATGTATAAATATCAATTAGTAATATATATAATAATTTGTATAAGAAATTTTCAAATAGTTTACATATTAGATTAGTTCATTAGATAAAATTAAGTTCAAATATTTTCCAATATATTCTCGGGATATTGAAATTAGTATAAAAAAATTAATAGATTATAGGTTATAATTATAGACATTATAATTAGTTAGACTGCTATTGGAGATTAAGCTTGTTCACCAATTATAAAGTTAATCCGCCATTATGTTTACACTGGTACATCAAATTGTCAATACAAATTTGAATTCACTAACATTACAATATATAATGAACATTACATAATGAATCGGAATTGCTTTAATAATTATGATATATCTATTAATTTAAACCAAATGATTAACATTATATAAATAAGTACATATATCGAGTAATATTTTAATATAATAAGATCATTTAATGACTAAATATTAAATTATATATAATTTAAATTAATATATATTTAATGTAATATATATATGAATAATTAGAATTAAATGTATAACAATATATAAATATCACTGAATTATATTTGAATAAATATATTTAATGTATTATAAATGTAAAAATAATGGATGCATATCATTAAAATGGTGAAATAAATTACATTACAGATTTAATTAGTATATTTATAGCAGTCTACCCAATTATAATGTCTATGGTTATAATATGTAAAGCAAATAATAAAAAAAAGAATTCATTAAAATAGATGAAATACATATATTGATTTATAAATTTTATTATAAAAATAATATGTCAGTTTGTATCTATGGCATAATTATACATTTAAAAATAATATAATAATATATTTAAGGGGACGCGATACCATTGATTTTTTCGAAAACAAATTGAATTTCAAATTTTTTTTTAATGTAAAATTATAATATTTCAAATATTATCTTTAAAATATTGTTTAAATTATGTTCATTACATTATTAATTTTGTTTATATTATATTATTTGTACCTGTATAATCATATTGTTTATATTCATATATTATATTTGAAATTTGATTTACTCAGAATAATTATTTGTGACCAATCATGATGACACAACTAGTATTAACTTTTGTACAATTAAATATTGTTCTTCATTTTTTCAATATAACTAGATAAAACCTGTAAGATTAAAGTTATTTGTCAAAATTAAAAAATATTTATTAACAAAATTTTAATTATCAATTTAGTTGGAAAATTAACATTTTTTATCAGATATTTCAATTATTTTTTTTAGAAACGTATAACATAAAGATGTGTAAACATCTATAAATGTCAACATATAAAATAAAAATATGGAATATTATTAATAGATTAAAAAAAAAAAAAAAAAAAGTAAATATTTTGTGAGTTAATAGATTTCTAAAAATAGCATTTTTTCGTATCTTTTACATGTAAACCAAACGATTGTATCGCATCCCCTTAAGGGATTCAAATAGCAATATGACAGTAAATACTTAATTTTTACTAAATAGCCAACCCAAAATGTATACGATTACCAGAAACCAGGGAGTTGAAATTTTAACTGTTGATTACTAATATATTTATATTATAAAATTATATATTTCATATTATATACAATTTGTATAATGTAAAATATAGAGCTTGATTATTAATTTAAACTTTTACTGGTATATCAACTTCTACAACATGTCAAATATTATTTTAGCAAGCATAGTAGTGTCGTATTATTCATTTTTTGATTAATTCTTCTAAAAATATAAAATATTACATTTGAATAATAGCTATAAAGCATTAAAACACAGGTTATCTCATTAAAGCAGAGCTCCCCAAACTTATAGAGAACGTGATAGTGAGGTTGCAAATCTATCTTAACCTAACCTTTATAAGTGTTATGAACGTGAACAGAGATAAAGATTAATGTCAGCATGCTCATAAATAGAGAAACAACGATAACAATAACAACATATTAGTGATACATTAGAATGGGAACAGTATATTTACTTTAGTGATGCGAGATAATAATTGTGTGGTTCTAAACATTAAAGATGGTAATACATATACACACACACATACATACATACACGCATACATACACATAAGTATACTAACATCTCTACATCTTTGCTGTCACAGAATATACTGAATGTAGATTTCGCTGGGGTTACGAAACATTTCGCTGCAGGATTCGCGGTTTTAGTTGATTTCATGTCCTAATGAACGCAATATTTAGTCACCGGGTACATGAACAGGTAAGGGTGTTATACGTGTAATGAGGGTGCTTTAAAATTTATGAAACCGGTTATGAAATACCGATACTTAAATTTAATTAAGAACAAAATGTAATAAGAATAATAGTAGAATATTTAACCAAGGATAACATCTAAAATCATTATTAATAACATCACAATAATGATGATTTTAAGGAGGTGACGAACGGAAGGATAGGAGAGAGAGGATGTATCCTATATCCTATCGAGGCTGTAACCTTGGATCTGTTCCAACTGCCCGCCTCTCGCTTGTTCTCCTTGTCTATCTCCGAGGTGAGAATACGAGGGCGGCGATCTGAGGGCGCCGAGTCAAGGTCGCTGACCACTGTGCTGTGGCTCGACCTCTGCTGATCCTCGGCGTACACCTGGAACGTACGAGGGTTGTTGTCTGGGGCGCAGGCCATCTGCAATGCATTCTGGTTGCCCTTCCTCGTCTTTATTATCGAGGATTTAGCTGTATAGGTTTAGAGTGGTGTGTGTGTGTGTGGGTACATATGTGTTGATGTGTGGGTATATATGTGTGGGTATATATGTGTGTATATGTGATATTGTGTATTAAATAATAATAATGTTATAATAAAAATGTTTCATTGTGTAATTTTACAAAAAGTATGTGATTCAATTATTTTCATTTATAAATATTTATTAAGTAATATATCATTTTCATTATTAAGTACATTATTAAGTAAGCTGTAGTAATAATACGATGTTGAACCTGTTTGATGGCCGACCCTATTGATAGGAGCGTGCGAAGACTTAGTATTGAGGAAGTTGAACGCTTTCCTCTCATTGGTCGTGCCATCGCAGATGTCCATGTCTACTGATTCATGGTTGTCAACAGTGGAGGAGGCTTGGGTTGTCATTGTTTTCTTTAGTGACCGCATCAGAAATTGACTACAAATTATTGAATTCGGTTGCCTCATAGGAATGCCCACACACATACTTACACATAAACACAAGCACACACATAATATATATTTATATTTGTATTCATTTTTTTAATATGCACATTTTTTAATAACATTTATGCAATATACTATGCTTAACTAGTAGATATTACGCTAGCTTATGTAGACATTACGCTTACCTATGTAGACATTTCAGGCGTTCTAAAGGTTCTGCTTTGTTGGCGATGCCCTTCAGGAATATTGAGTCGACGTGTTTAGCTGAAGGTCAAGTGGACATGAGTTAGTGAGGGTAGGGGTGGTTTGATGAGGGTGGCGGTTTAGTGAGGGTGGTGGTTTAGTGAGAGTGGCAGTTTAGTGAGGGTGGTGGTTTATGTTGAGTGGTAGTTGAGTGAAGTATTCAAATTATATCTGGTGGTGATTACTAATCACTGATTAGTAGATGGATTCAGGTTATACCCGGTGGTTTAAGAGCTACAGAGGATGGCAGTATATAGAGGTATCAGGGTTATACTCAGGGTAGATCAGTTATTGAGGATGGAATTATATAGAGGTATTAGGGTTATACTCAGGGTGGATCAGTTATTGAGGATGGAATTATATAGAGGTATCAGGGTTATACTCAGGGTGGATCAGTTATTGAGGACGGCAGTATATAGAGGTATCCGGTGGTTAAAGTAGCGCTGGTGTAGGAGATACAGAGGATGGCAGTATATAGAGGTATCAGGGTTATCCTCAGGGTGTAGGAGATACAGAGGATGGCAGTATATAGAGGTATCCGGCGGTGTAGGAGATACAGAGGATGGCAGTATATAGAGGTATCCGGCAGTGTAGGAGATACAGAGGATGGCAGTATATAGAGGTATCCGGCGGTGTAGGAGATACAGAGGATGGCAGTATATAGAGGTATCCGGCGGTGTAGGAGATACAGAGGATGGCAGTATATAGAGGTATCCGGTGGTGTAGGAGATACAGAGGATGGCAGTATATAGAGGTATCCGGCGGTGTAGGAGATACAGAGGATGGCAGTATATAGAGGTATCCGGCGGTGTAGGAGATACAGAGGATGGCAGTATATAGAGGTATCAGGGTTATCCTCAGGGTGTAGGAGATACAGAGGATGGCAGTATATAGAGGTATCCGGCGGTGTAGGAGATACAGAGGATGGCAGTATATAGAGGTATCCGGCAGTGTAGGAGATACAGAGGATGGCAGTATATAGAGGTATCCGGCGGTGTAGGAGATACAGAGGATGGCAGTATATAGAGGTATCCGGCGGTGTAGGAGATACAGAGGATGGCAGTATATAGAGGTATCCGGCGGTGTAGGAGATACAGAGGATGGCAGTATATAGAGGTATCCGGCGGTGTAGGAGATACAGAGGATGGCAGTATATAGAGGTATCCGGCAGTGTAGGAGATACAGAGGATGGCAGTATATAGAGGTATCCGGCGGTGTAGGAGATACAGAGGATGGCAGTATATAGAGGTATCCGGCGGTGTAGGAGATACAGAGGATGGCAGTATATAGAGGTATCCGGTGGTGTAGGAGATACAGAGGATGGCAGTATATAGAGGTATCCGGCGGTGTAGGAGATACAGAGGATGGCAGTATATAGAGGTATCAGGGTTATCCTCAGGGTGTAGGAGATACAGAGGATGGCAGTATATAGAGGTATCCGGTGGTGTAGGAGATACAGAGGATGGCAGTATATAGAGGTATCCGGTGGTGTAGGAGATACAGAGGATGGCAGTATATAGAGGTATCCGCTGGTGTAGGAGATACAGAGGATGGCAGTATATAGAGGTATCCGGCGGTGTAGGAGATACAGAGGATGGCAGTATATAGAGGTATCCGGCGGTGTAGGAGATACAGAGGATGGCAGTATATAGAGGTATCCGGCGGTGTAGGAGATACAGAGGATGGCAGTATATAGAGGTATCCGGCGGTGTAGGAGATACAGAGGATGGCAGTATATAGAGGTATCCGGTGGTGTAGGAGATACAGAGGATGGCAGTATATAGAGGTATCCGGCGGTGTAGGAGATACAGAGGATGGCAGTATATAGAGGTATCCGGCGGTGTAGGAGATACAGAGGATGGCAGTATATAGAGGTATCAGGGTTATCCTCAGGGTGTAGGAGATACAGAGGATGGCAGTATATAGAGGTATCCGGCGGTGTAGGAGATACAGAGGATGGCAGTATATAGAGGTATCCGGCGGTGTAGGAGATACAGAGGATGGCAGTATATAGAGGTATCCGGCAGTGTAGGAGATACAGAGGATGGCAGTATATAGAGGTATCCGGCGGTGTAGGAGATACAGAGGATGGCAGTATATAGAGGTATCCGGCGGTGTAGGAGATACAGAGGATGGCAGTATATAGAGGTATCCGGTGGTGTAGGAGATACAGAGGATGGCAGTATATAGAGGTATCCGGCGGTGTAGGAGATACAGAGGATGGCAGTATATAGAGGTATCAGGGTTATCCTCAGGGTGTAGGAGATACAGAGGATGGCAGTATATAGAGGTATCCGGTGGTGTAGGAGATACAGAGGATGGCAGTATATAGAGGTATCCGGTGGTGTAGGAGATACAGAGGATGGCAGTATATAGAGGTATCCGCTGGTGTAGGAGATACAGAGGATGGCAGTATATAGAGGTATCCGGCGGTGTAGGAGATACAGAGGATGGCAGTATATAGAGGTATCCGGAGGTGTAGGAGATACAGAGGATGGCAGTATATAGAGGTATCCGGCGGTGTAGGAGATACAGAGGATGGCAGTATATAGAGGTATCCGGCGGTGTAGGAGATACAGAGGATGGCAGTATATAGAGGTATCCGGCGGTGTAGGAGATACAGAGGATGGCAGTATATAGAGGTATCAGGGTTATCCTCAGGGTGTAGGAGATACAAAGGATGGCAGTATATAGAGGTATCCGGTGGTGTAGGAGATACAGAGGATGGCAGTATATAGAGGTATCCGGTGGTGTAGGAGATACAGAGGATGGCAGTATATAGAGTTATCCGCTGGTGTAGGAGATACATAGGATGGCAGTATATAGAGGTATCCGGCGGTGTAGGAGATACAGAGGATG
The DNA here is from genome assembly GCA_964019155.1 of Osedax fenrisi. NCBI lineage: Eukaryota > Metazoa > Annelida > Polychaeta > Sabellida > Siboglinidae > Osedax > Osedax fenrisi. Next base: position 47,830,379 of record OZ025243.1, read on the forward strand.
GCAGTATATAGAGGTATCCGGCGGTGTAGGAGATACAGAGGATGGCAGTATATAGAGGTATCCGGCGGTGTAGGAGATACAGAGGATGGCAGTATATAGAGGTATCCGGCGGTGTAGGAGATACAGAGGATGGCAGTATATAGAGGTATCCGGTGGTGTAGGAGATACAGAGGATGGCAGTATATAGAGGTATCCGGCGGTGTAGGAGATACAGAGGATGGCAGTATATAGAAGTATCCGCTGGTGTAGGAGATACAGAGGATGGCAGTATATAGAGGTATCCGGTGGTTTAAGAGATACAGAGGATGGCAGTATATAGAGGTATCCGGCGGTGTAGGAGATACAGAGGATGGCAGTATATAGAGGTATCCGGCAGTGTAGGAGATACAGAGGATGGCAGTATATAGAGGTATCCGGCGGTGTAGGAGATACAGAGGATGGCAGTATATAGAGGTATCCGGCGGTGTAGGAGATACAGAGGATGGCAGTATATAGAGGTATCCGGTGGTGTAGGAGATACAGAGGATGGCAGTATATAGAGGTATCCGGCGGTGTAGGAGATACAGAGGATGGCAGTATATAGAGGTATCCGGCGGTGTAGGAGATACAGAGGATGGCAGTATATAGAGGTATCAGGGTTATCCTCAGGGTGTAGGAGATACAGAGGATGGCAGTATATAGAGGTATCTGGCGGTGTAGGAGATACAGAGGATGACAGTATATAGAGGTATCCGGCGGTGTAGGAGATACAGAGGATGGCAGTATATAGAGGTATCCGGCGGTGTAGGAGTTACAGAGGATGGCAGTATATAGAGGTATCCGGCGGTGTAGGAGATACAGAGGATGGCAGTATATAGAGGTATCCGGCGGTGTAGGAGATACAGAGGATGGCAGTATATAGAGGTATCCGGTGGTGTAGGAGATACAGAGGATGGCAGTATATAGAGGTATCCGGCGGTTACCACGGTAACGATGGAGATAGTAACCCCCAGATTCGGTGGTGTTCTGCAGTTCAGTAAACTCAGCCCATGTCTGATAGAACTTCGCCAGCTTCAGGAAGAACAGACGTTTGTACAGGTACTTGCACACTATCAGAGGGTCTTTACAGAACGCCATCTGGTGGTAGGGTAGCGGTGATGGGCGGGGTGATGGGTGGGTGTGCTCTAGTAACTCACAACATGGTTATTATACAATAATAATATATATATATATATTATGCTAGATTTTTGTAATCAAATATATAATCAAACATTACAGAGCTGAAATACATATTAATGGTAACAAATCCTAAAATAAACAATGAATATAATAATATAAAGAAAGAGAAATGTTATTATTGTTATATTTTATATATTCTAATACATATCAAATATAAGAAAAACTCTTGAAAATTAAAAACCACATAAACCAAATAAAAGACTTAATGAAAAGAGTAATGTATTTATATATATATATCATAAAATTACCACATTTAAAAAAAATAACAATATGTTCATCAATACATATACTACCTACTACACCACATACAGATACATACATGAATACACACACACACTAAACTTTATACAAGTATATTAATTATAATCTCTCAAAATTATAAAAACGATAAAGAATTTTTAAATATCATAAATAAACCAAAACTGAATTCCATGAAATAATCCCACATATTCCAGAAAACACAAAGTCATTTTAAAAATAAACCTACCAGAGTCATAATAACTCTATTACTGCATAATTATGTAATTTCAACAAAATATATCTTTCATAAACAGAAATTAGGCCAAACAACTGTCTCATATTTTCCAAACTATAATATTGTAATTCATTATAAATAGATTCGACAAATTAAAAAAAATCCTCAAACTTTTACTAATAATACACTGTGTTACAACTTATAAGGCATACTAATACACTGACAATAGTAAGTATTCTAAACAACTAGTATACAGAATAAATACTTAATATATGTATAATAAATACTTAATACAAAAACACCAACACACATGAACTGCTAGACGCAATACAAACAAAGTGTATCCAGATATCGAGGTATCTATGATCGTTGGAGTACCGGTCGCCCTCGTTGAACCTACGGATGCACTTCTCGACGAGTTCAAACTTGAGCGACACCTTGCAGTCGGTCCAGAAGTTCTCCTCCGTCCACTTCACGTATCTACAAAGATCGTAGAACCGATAATGTATTAACGATAATGAATGAGAGATAAGAAGGGAGAGTGTCTAATACATCTACAGCTCTAATGCTGCTGGCTCATTGTGCTACACTACGTTTAATTTCATACATATATATATATATATATATATATATATATTCATACAATTAAACGTAATATATATATATGCCACACTTCTATGCATATAGCCCATGTTAAATCTTAGCCTGGCAGATATTGTCGGATAGACAACATTAGTGGTAAGTTTGATAAGCTTTATCATATGTACAATGTACATTGTACATACTATAAAGTTTACATTATACATCAATAGTTATAATATAATGTAATATATAACCCTATTAATACTTAATTATAATGTATATACAATGATTATAGGGGATACAACTTGAACAGGTAATGCATGCGTGTGTGTGTGTGTGTGTGTGTGTGTGTAATAACCTGCTCCATATCTCCAGGGGATCATCTCCTTCGTAAGTTCGTAGGTCATTCTCAAATTCACTAATTATTAATAAATAATGATTATATGATATTATAATAGTATTCAATAAATTCTATTATTATTAAAATTTATACATATATATATATTGATGATAATATAATAATCAATATCAGAGCATCACCTGTCCTATCTAAATATATACATGTATATAATTATATATATAAACAAATAAGTTAATTATATAAAACAAATTATAACTAGGAATATATATATATTTATATATATATAAATATTATATAAAAAAATAATAAATTTAAAAATTAAATTCACACTTTTAAAATATTACCACAGAAATCAAAACGTATGTTCCGAGACTGTCTGACAAACTTTTTGTCACAAACATGAATATTTAAATTTATTAACTAAACTTCTGTACCCTATTATTATATCTCACGAATATATATTCAAAAATTGAACTCATTCATGTTATTCCTCAGGAGTGCGTGATCATGTCACTAAGTTTATACGTTACTATAGTATATACTTTACTATAGTATATATATATATATTACTATAGTATATATATATTACTATATAGGTTGTTCGGTTTTTTTGATTATAGTATATATAATTATTGATAAATATATTAATTTCAATATTAATATTAAATGATATAATTATATCATTTAAAATTAGTATAAATATTAATAAAAATAGTATATAATATGTATATTATATAAATTATACCTTATAATATTAAATTATATAAGACAGTGTTATTAGTTTTTATCGTTTTTAAAAAAAACCAAAAAACTGCAAACCAAAAAACCAAAACAGAAACAACAAAAATCAACAAACCAAATGATAGGGTTTATCATTATTATTAATAAGTGTATAGATTATGTGTATTATATAAATTTATTCATTTAATAAGCAAGCCTGGCCGAAAGAAAAATATAATTTGGATAGAATTTACTGAAACCTTGTATAAATTATACTATAATACTTTTGAATATAATATACACGAAATATCTAATAATAATCATATATCTATAGAAGTATTTATTACAAATAAAATTCAATATAACAATTTATTAATAACACTTATTTAAAAAATAAATAAAAAAACCAATATTCATCACAAAAAAACCAAAAAAACCAACACTCTGGTTACTATAGTATATACGTTAACGTTAAGTTGTTAAGTTGTTGTAATAGAATAGAAATACAGAGGTGTCAATAATATTACCTAAGATAAACCTGGCCTTCAAACATATATTAGAGAGGTCGGAGTCATGCATGCCTAATGCACGACTAATAGTTATTAAGTTAATGATTAGCTACCATTGTATATTACGTGATTTTACCCGATAAGATTTAATACACATATAGTATGGTAAACAGTGATCTTGTGCATGCGATTTATTTGGTGATTATATTTGCACATTATTATTTATTTGCGAAGCGTAAATTATACTATTTATAAATAATTATTTACATTTTGGTTCTCGATTTTATCTTGTATATACATACATACATGTACACATTTATATATTAATATAAACATACAAACTTTACTTTATATAATTTATTTCAATGACTCATTGAATATAGGTATGTTTCTAATTATAATAGGTTGACTAATAGAAACTAATAGCGTAACATGTTGTTTTTAATATGTGTTCCAGTTCTACACTATATTTTGTTATATATTAAATCAAGATTTTATACCAATTATTTTATAAATATAATTGATGATAACATATGATTCTAAAATTCTTTAGTTATACTCAGTTATATAAGTTTAACTTAAAGTTATATTAATAATAATCCAAAATCTAAATACAACTCTAAACTTTAGGTTTGAACTATAATATATATATATAGACTATTTATGCATTTAGTAAACTATATTGTTGAGAATGCAATCATCTGTCAATGAGTGGGTTTAGTGAAACCTGACTCCACATCATCTAACATATACACTTAAATATGTAAAGTCGTTAAATCAGTCCGTCTCTAATAAAATGATATATTATGAGATGAATATATATATCCGATATGGTCTAGTGGTTAGGATTTCTGCCTTTCACGCAGAAGGCCCGGGTTCGATTCCCGGTGTCGGAGTTTTTTTGGTTTAAGATTTATATTATGCATACACAGAATACATATAGGTAGGTATTCTATCTAAGTTTATTTGTGTGATATATATATATATATATATCATATATATATATCATTAACTGTATTAATTTGTAGGTATTTACATTATAATAATATTTTATAATACAGGTAATTATAGTTAACATAAAATATAACTTGAGAACTAGAGAATTTAAAAAATAATAATTTATAATATTATTATTAATATAATTACTTCCAAAATACTATATGGTGTAAATAGTATAAACTATATAGTTTATTAACTATTAACTAAATTATTCATATACAATTTAAATATTTTAAGAGAAAAAATTATTTTTATTGTCGCCAAATTTAATTGAACACTATTATTAGTAGTAGTAAATTTGATAATGATCTATATCAGTGGTTCCCAACCTATGGGTCACCTAAAGTCACTTATGGGTGATTGGGTTTTGTTTGTATCATGAGTAGGCCCAGTTAATATGAGCCAAATACAAAATAGGTTATTTTTGGATTTTCAAAATTCTTACTTTGGGTTAGTTTGGGCCTTTTTAAAAAAACTTCAAATAATTTAATATCCATCATAGATTATAACTAAAGTTTAAAAATAAATAAATAAAATATATCATTGGGTCATGGTATATTTTGAAATTAAGAATTATCAAAAAAAGGTCATCATGAAAAAAGTTTGGGGACCACTGATCTATATATTTGTGATGGATGCTTCATTAGTACGTCAATAAACGCTGTAACTTCCAATCAATAAAATAAATAAAACAGTTTGCATAATGTATAATGTCAATACCTAATAAACTATAGATAAGTAACTTAATGAATACTTATACACTCTCATATTACATCTATAGTACACGACAATCTACTTAATTATTATCTATCTTCAAACTATCAATACTTTTTATTGCGTTAAATTAAATTTAGTTTATTAATAATGTAATATTATATTTATGTAATATTATATATTTATATAAATGTATAGGCACAATATATTAATATATATATATATATATATATATATTTATATATAACACACATATATATATATATATATATATATATATATATATATAGTAATTAAAAATTAAATATTATAATATTAAAACATTTATCACTATATAATGTATTCTATCTATAGTACCTAGAGATAGATATTCTATGAAAATAAATTTTCATAGGACAATTTATCTCAGAAATGGCTCCTGGTCAAAATATTTACGATTATTTTAATCTTCTAGATAGATGCCCACCACAGTCGTTGATATGAATAAGAGATTATGTTTAATGATTAAACTTTCACACACTTAGTTTGTAAATGCTCATGAATTTAAATTTTATGAATTATTCATTACAGAATTATTATAATAGATTTACGCATATAACATTAATATACATGAGTAATAGAAATGTTATTATAATAAGTATTTAGATCGTACACTATATTAGCTACTTATAACATATATATTCCATAATTCTAGTCTAAAAATATATTACTTATATTCAAATTACTGGATGACATCAATAGTACAGATATACCCTGCCTATTTGAAGCCATTAGAAGTAATAGAATACAGACTATTTAAATTTATATTTATTCAATTATAAACAACATTTTATTTTAATATATAATTATTATTTCTCCATCTCTGTGATTATATGAAATCACTAATTTTAAATAATAGTTGTGGCGTTTGTTGATCGCTAAGCTTATTAAATAGCGAAGCTCTTGACCATACTCCGATTACACGTAGACCTCTAGTGATTACTGATTACTAGGGGCGCTTCAACAGGGGGGACGGGGGGATATGTCCCCCACTTTGAAATCTAGGGGGACCTCCTATATATTAGTCCCCCCCCACTTTTACCACAGAATTTATTTTGATTAGTTGGTTCCCTACATACAAAATCGTTCCAGCGCCCCTACTGATTACTTATCTATATCTATGATACGGGAGACGATCAAAAAGGATGAGTTGAGGGTTAAAGTTTACATTTGAAATACGAGTTAATAGTATATATCCTATATTTTGTTTAGATGTTTATGGGTTATTTGGTTTAATTGGTTTAGTTTTGTCCTGTTTGGTTTTTTTAGATGCATAACATCCCAAAGTGAGCCTATACAAATTTATTTCGAATTTATAATTTAACCTTTGCACCTCAACTCGTTCTTTTTGATTGTAACCCTATGATACTAGGAATTATGCATACTTAGCAAAATTATTAGTATAAAAGTATATGTACTCTATTAGGAATCATATAATATAGCATATTTATGTATTGATTCTAAATATAGAGGCATATTCTGTATATGTAGTACATATGATGTACCCCCTTAATTTGATTGGGGGATAATAAAACTTGCATTCTATATTTCAATATATTAGAAAGTTCATATTTAGGCGTGGCTTGTATTGTCATGTGTTGGATATAGATTTGACTACATACTAGTATAGATTTGTGAAGCAAAGATATACCACTCAATATATACGAAACGTAATATGAACCCACCCCACAGCTAGTAATAGTATCGAATCACTGAAATAGATTTAGGTTTGGTGAGGTTTCCATACAACAATGTTTTCATTGCTCTATTAAATTACATGCAATATAAACGTATGTATTTATAGAATTTAAAACCTAAATATACTATTACTTTTTTATATATTACTAATATAATATTAGTAATGAACACTTAGTTTTCATCATATAAATAATAATTAAAAACATATTATTTTACATTTTAAGTGTATAGTTTGATACAATTTACATTATAAACATTACATAGTTCCTATAATTATCCCAATATAGGTGGCGCTGTAAGTTTTTGTATACAAAATTATATGAATTCACATATTATATACGTTATATCTTTCTTATATTGGTAAATTATATCATTTAATCAGGTTTAATCATGGTAGTAGTTTTTAGTGTATTAGATTTAAATATCGGGGTTTTTGGGTTTAAACATTTTTGAAATATTAATGTTACAAATATATCTATTTATAATTGATTTATAAATATTATCTAGTGTCAATAAATAATAATATATATCTAAAACATTTATTCTTTGTAATTTTATTATTGTATGAATAACAATAAAAACCCCTGATTAAATATTAATTTTTTTTGGATTTGTCACGGATTATGATCAAAAAGGACTAGTTGAGTTGCAAATGTTAAATTTTGAATGTGAAATAATTTGTATAGTCTCACTTTGAGGTAATCAGCTACAAAAGCCAAGAAGGACAAAACTAAACATTAAACCAAATAGCCCACAAATGTCAATACAAAAAAAATGATATATACTATTAACTTGTATTTCAAATGTAAACTTTAACCCTCAACTCGTCCTTCTTAATCGTCTCCCTTTTGTCATCCCTCAATTATTCATTTAATTAATATACTTTTTATAATTATTATAATAATATATATTTTAAATTATATTATTTGGGTTGGAATTTTGGTTTATATATAACATATAGTTACTATTTGATATAGTATATGATATACTACATTACATACAGTGATGGGCAGGATCGCGATCATTGATCGGCGATCCGATCGGGATCGGGTAAGAAAGAGAGGATCGAGATCGGGATCGCCAAAGGATCGGGTAACGAATGGAGGATCGGTGCCCATCATTACATATACGATACTCTAATATTATTATATTAATTTATAAGAATATTAACAACATTGTAGTATTGTATTATTACATTGATAAGATATTGTATTGATCATTATTTTGTAATGTTTTCCAAGGTATTACAAGATCACGTAATATTTAAATAATAATTTTTATTTTTACCATAATAAAATGTAATCAATTTATATCATATAAGTAAACCACCGAATTTGACTCACTGTACATTGTATGTTGAGTACATAGTATTTCGTACAATGAGTAGATATTTGTATCCAATTCAATGCATTTATATATATAAATTATATATTAATTCACTATATCATATAGACTATATGATAAAGTCTATAGACTATATCATATATTATATATATATATATATATATATATATATATATATATATATATATATATATATATTTATATGTATGTGTGATATACATTTAATATATGAATTTAATTAAATGGACTTATTATTGAAATATAATACAATATATTAATAATAAATATTATTTACAATTATTAACAATTTATATTACATAGGTAGGATATTATACCTATTATACCTACATATATATTGTTTAGAATTATGAAATAAAATCGTATTAATTGAATATATAAATAATATCGTGATCGTGATCGGGAAAGGATCGGGTAAAGAATTGAGGGTCGGGATCGGGAAAAGGATCGCATAAGAGAATAAAAAGAGGATCGGGATCGCCGACCAAGGTAAAAAAAGATTGGTGCCCATCACTGATTATATATTATCACAAAAATGCACGTACTTAATCATTAACTTAATGATTCATTAAGTTAATGGTAGTTGATTTAGGATAGTACGGACGGTAGGCAAAAATTAAATAACTATACACAACAAAGTTCATGCGTGTCTCTCAATGCGTGCGTCGCGCTAATATATTATTAGTAGTTACTAATTACTTTTTATAGGCTCATTTCGGTATATAAAGCAGCTAAACAAACTTAAGAATAAAACTAAACCAAATAAATCAAACAACCCAAAATATCAATCTGTAAATATTAATTAATCAGTTAAAATGAATGGTGTATACGTATATTTTTATAAAGTTATTATTCCATATATACATGTTTTCATTTAGATTTTATTTTCGTGTGCATTAGAGCATATCGTAAATTTGGGTAACGCACGCATTGCGTAAACTTTGCTATTTATAGTTATTTAATTTTTGCCTACCGTCCGTATTCATTGATTTATATATATATATATATATATATATATATATATATATAATATATATATATAATATATGTAATAAATAACATATTCATATTTTGAAACCAGAATTATAATTGATAATTTTATATATATCTGTATTTATATTATTCCCGCCAATTTAAATTTAATGTGGCGTATATAGGAATATTATAATTATAATTATTATAATAATAATTATTATTTAATAATTTATTATAATAATAATTGTGATTAAAACGATAATTATCATTAATAAATAAAATATATCGTTTATTTAATGTTAAATATAAATAAACACATTATTATATGTATATAGTTATTTAAATTATTATAAAATTTATAATAAAGAGATGGTAAATATTGGTAATATTAGTATAAAATGTATTCAAATAAAACCGTCGTTGTTCCTTTAAAATATCCTCAGAATCGGTACATTTTAATGACTGCATAATCTTAGTCATACTACGACCACCTCTTATACGTTGGACATTTTCTTTACATGTTTCCCATTCAACTTCTGAATTATCCATGTTTAGTTTTTAACTAAAACTATTAAACTTTAATTGTTTAAATTAATTGCTACAGAAATTTAAATAAATAAGACACGCCTATTTTTATGATGGAAATAAAAGTAAATATTTATCATTAAATTACATAGAGCTAGAGAGAAATTTCTCTGTAGCTCTGTGTTAAATTATGATAGATACTATCTAGAAAGTTTCTCTCTAGCTCTATGGTGTGTGTGTATCTATGATGTCCATAGATTTATTATTTTAAAATTACAAATCTATGATGATATCTATTAGATGATATCTATTAGATATCATCATAGATTTGTAATTTTAAAATAATAAATCTATGGACATCATAGATACACACACACCATAGAGCTAGAGAGAAACTTTCTCTCTAGCTCTGTGACCATAGAGCTAAAGAGAAAGAGTTTCTCTTTATCTCTATGTCTGTGACACACACACACACACATATATATATATATATATATATATCAACGATATAAATTAACATTCTGTATGTCAATGATATATATATATATATATATATATATATATATATATATATATAATTCTATCCTTAATATAAAAATATATAAACATTATTATATTAATAAATATATATACACATATATATATATATATATATATATATATATCTATATTCCCACTTAAAATTTGACTTTTTAGTATAATATTCTACCACGCCTATATGCAAACTATCCCCTCCAATTATAAATGTACAGGTTAACCTAAATATAACCAATTTCTAACAATTTTAAATAGCGTATCACTCTTCCTATTCTATAATAGTAATGTTCTCCTCCTACATTATTATTCCTAATTATGTAAAATGAAAGATTTATACTTAAATAATATATAGTAGTATATATATATCCTCATATATATAACCTCGATATAGGAGGTCTTGTATATATCCTCATTGGCTAACTCTCTCTTTAATATTCGCATATCGTATTGATTCAGCTATCTTCTATTATTACTCCACCTTATAATTCTTCTACTATATTATACATACTGATATCAGTCATGGTCCATTAGCATACACTTTCAATGTGTTAATTAGGCGAAACTTCATATTGGTTTAGTTATAATTAATATTCGGCTTCTTGATGCTAATTATCTCTTATTACTTTAAAGTAAGACGAATACATAATATGAATTCATATCTCAAATCTAGATTCCTTAAACTAATTGAAATTGCCGTAACTTTGAATTTACATTATGCGTCGAAAATAATCTCCATTTACAAGTAATTTGGTTATACATCTTCCCTCATATGCACACGTGCAATGCACGTTTCATACGTATTGAACGTCTGATGCATTGCAATGCACGAGTGATATGGTGATATCGGTTGCATTGTTCATTATAATCTAACATATCCGTATTCACCTAAATTATCAAAATAGCATAACACTATAGTAGGGGACGGAACGAGGTAGTGGCCGAGACGTTTTAGTGGTCGTTTCAATTAACGCTTAAATGGTGACAAATTGGATACAAAGTTCTATATACAATATTTAGATAAACAATATGTCTATAATATAAAGTACATTTTTTTTAAATATCTAATTAACTACTCTAATTTATTACATAATCATTTTTTATCAAATTTTAACAAAAACATGAATATATATATTTATTCTTATTTATATGTGTGAGTGTGTGTGTATATAATTATATCATTGAATCAAATAAGGTTCGTAGGCATCAAAAATCATAAGGCATAAGTCATAAGGCATCCTAAATATAATTATTTAATATTATATAATTAAAAAAATAAAAATCGAATACATTACGAGATACCTATTGTATATTCTGATACTATCGGCCACTACCTATATATATATATATATATATATATATATATATATATATATATATATATATATATATATATATATATATATATATATATTATACTGTAACTATAGTAGTATACTCTCTTTAACTATAATTTCCACTATCATATTCTTCCTTTAAACATCTTACTGATTCCCTTACTCTGAATCACCTCATACATTTTCACATTCATATTTCTGGATAGGATACCTACTTGACTTTATTTGTTGATGATCTCATGATATTTATAATTATATTTCATCTTATAATATACCTGGTTTCATAATTAGGTATATACATAATCCTAATAATTATATAATTACTTAAAATATTATCTTACCGATATCTAGGTTCTACTCTTTGCTACAAGAAATTCATAGGATTTCTAAACTTCATAAAATATAACTCTATTCATGTATTATTCTTCATCTCTATAGAGATAGTATACATAGTAGGTATATACTATTATATATAATATCGTTATATTTAACTTCTCATAAATAAATCCAAACCTTTAGGTTTATAGGTGTACCTACCGCAAATATACATGTCCTGAACACATTTACGTCTCTTGAACATATGTATTAATCATCTTGAATCTTATAAACCTCGCATTGCTAAAGATAAGTCTATATATTAGCTAATATATAGACTTATCTTTAGCAATGCGAGGTTTATAAGATTCAAGATGATATCCTAGGATACCTACATGAATAAAATCAATAAACTATCATATAAATTACATAAATCCATTAATCTGTTCCATAGAATTAATTCCCCGTTGACACCCACTACTATTATATTGGTATATATTATAGTATATAGGTATTATATACCTATATACCTATTTATATATTTAATTATTTTTATTCGTATAGGTTTATAATTATTATAGGTTACCTACTTATTTTCTTTGATAATAATCATATCATGAATTATATTTAATATACTTACAAAACATGAACGTTTCAATTGTTATATATTAATCTCTGTGTTATTAATATAATATATATATATATATATATAATAACTGCCTGTGTGGCTCAGTGGCTAAGGCGTCAGACACACAAGCAGTAGGACACGTGTTCGACCCTCGTCCGGACCATTACTTATTTTATAAAATGGGTCTTAAAATATTATTTAGAAGTGATCTTATATAATTGTGTATAAATAAATGATCGGCTCTCGTTAAAACCATGGATGCCTAACACGAGAGCGGCTTCTAAGGGACATTAGAGCCATATATGGTTATAAGTGAAAACTTCATTTAAGTTCCTGGATGGGATGAAAGGACTCCACCAAATAAAAATAACAATAACAATAACAATATATATATATATATATATATATATATATATATATATATATATCAATAATATATTAGTATAATAATTCATGAAATAGAAGTAGATAATTTTTTTAATATTTCATTTTAAAATAAAATTTTGAAATAATAAAGTAATTAATTTCTTAATTAAATTGTTATGTCATAGTATATTGATTGTCGTTTAAGAAGAGAGTTTAATATACAATATATACACTGGAAATTAATTATGTGTGATATTATTCTTATCTCAAGTATCATTTAAATTAATTAAATATAGGTCAAATAAGTCATAAGTCAAATAACGAATAATGGCTAACAGTTCTTGTTCGGGAGATAGATGCTTCTCAAACTGAATTTAACGGACACCCTTTATGTCTTATAATGGAAACCCTATAAACAATTAGCGACTAGAATGTGGCTTATTCTAATATTCATAAAAATTACGCGCGATATAGGGGAAAGTATCCGATTACCGACCCCTAAATGATTATTTGTAATAACTTATTCAATATTATATATATTTATTTGATATTTTTTAATTAGGGTAATATTATGGCAATGAATAATGTGGCTATTTTAAATTTTTTATATAATTATATTTACAAGAATAAACAGGGGGGTCGGTAATAGGATACATGTGCCTAATACTGACCCCCTTCTCCTATTACCGACCTCCTAAAATAATCGTGGTATAAATAATTTGTGTATTATACTATCCAATAAAAATAGTAGATATACATAAATATAATTAATTATAACATGCACGCAATTTATTTTGTATTGAATTTATGTTTTAATAGTAATATTAAATTTAAATGTAAACTATATAGTAATTATATTAAAATAGTGTATATTATTATTTAATATTTATTTATTAATCAGTATGTTTATAATCAACTGCAGTCCATGGACTCATGCATCTCAAATATATATCAATGAAACATAAACAACTTACGATATATTTTAAAGTAAAATACGGATATATTTGTATTGGATATTATAAATCACATGGGGTCGGTATTAGGGTAATTTAGGGGGTCGGTAATAGGAAAATCACATGGGTTGCTATAAGTAAGATATATTGGTTAATAGTTATTCAAATTAAATTATTTTTATAATAGTTATAAATATTTTATTGATCTACAATACTATATATACACAAAATTAAGTTTTCTTTTAATTAATAAAGTATTTACAATGATTTAAAAAAAGTTATTATTCTAATATTTAAAAAGTAAAAACAGAATATTACATTTTATCAAATTACAATTATAGGATTAACTATTAAAAAAAAAAGACTTATTCATATTTATTATTAAATTACTAACAGTTCATGTATATATAATTTTTTGATATATATATATATATCTTATAGTTACTGAGATACGAGAGGGGGTCGGTATTAGGAGGGGGTCGGTAATCGGAGACTTTCCCTTTAATTATATTATATTAATATTAATATTAATACCACCAATGTATTAATATGTTCATGATTATTATGTAGATACTTCATTTGTAATTATTAATTAATACAATAATAAAAATTAATAAATTAATTAATAATTAAATTATATTAAATTATCATAACATTAATTATACGTATTGTAAGTGTTAGGTAGAGTATCCAATATATAGGGTATACAATATATATATATATACCCAATAGGGTATCCGTATTCAGGGTGTACATATTCGAACATGGGAATTGAATATACCCGTTATATATTGTATAAAAAGATTAAATAACATTTTAAAATTACAAAAATATCTATAATCATGATTATATACATATAATTTAAATATATTATAATTTTTGAATAAAAATATTAATAAAATAGAAAGACCATTTATTATTAAAGTATCAGAATTAGGTGTCTACTTTCCCTAAAATCCAGAAACATTCAATAATCATATCTAACTTTTTATATACGACGATTATTGTTAACTGATCTACATATATGATAGTATATATCTGGAGTTGTGTCATCTGATACACTATATTAATATAGTTATGTTAAATTGTGTAGGGGAGAGTGGGGTTCTATGAATAGGTGTTTGGCATGAGCCACTGGAGATAACAATTGTTTGCTACAGCAGAAATTTGATTTAACTGAACTAGTATCGTCATCTATAATTAATACAGTTGCGGAAGTATCATTTTAATAAAAAAAATAAAAATAGTAACATTTTAATCACATTTTTAACTAAAGTACGCTCAAAAGTAAAATTCCAGACAAGGTAATATATGTTATAACTTCTATAATAATTATTTTATTATTTTCATATTATATATATGATTTTAATATATAATTAACTTAATATTAATATAAAATTATATTTTAAATTTTAAATAAAATATTTAAATGTTATCAATTAATAATAAAATTTGATATGGGGTTGAGTGAACCACTAAAAATTGGGTTATATGAACATTGTTCAATCAACCAAATATCATATGTTAATATTTATAATATAATATTATAATATTATAATATTAATATTATTATAATATTATAATATATATTCAATGATCCGAATATAAATAAGTAATGATTAAATAGAAATAATATAATTAATTATATATCAATATAATTAATTAAATTAATTTTAATGAAGAACAATTACTAATTCATAATAATTATTTAAATATTATTTCTAAGAATCAAAAATGAGAAACTATACTCAACAAACTGATAGAATACGTGATAAAACTATCATGACAAGAGCAATTAAAGAAGTAAAACAGGGTATGTTCATTCAACCCCGCCTTTGGGGTTGAATGAACTTTT
The DNA here is from genome assembly GCA_964019155.1 of Osedax fenrisi. Taxonomy (NCBI): domain Eukaryota; kingdom Metazoa; phylum Annelida; class Polychaeta; order Sabellida; family Siboglinidae; genus Osedax; species Osedax fenrisi. The sequence goes on from OZ025243.1 coordinate 47,846,544, forward strand.
TTATTTTTTTTTATTAATTGTAATTATTTAATTAAGTATTCCTTATATCTAAAAGTGATATATTAGTTAACTAATATCATATATTATGCAATACAATTTAAATAATTAAGAACAATTTATTATTACCACAATGATAGCACTTTATACAAAAACATGGTCATACAACCCCACCCTCCCCTATGTCTTAAATTATTTATTTGTAATCTGTTTTCATTATAATATCACCATTGTGGGTTTTTATATGTAACTATATAGATTAGGGTGATGTCAATCTAAATATTCATTTGTAAATACTAGTTAGAAATTTACAAATTCCTTTAATATTATGTTTAGATTATATATACACTAACAAAATTATAATAATATATTTAATAATATGAGAATATAAATACGTGTTATACGCGCGCGACGCTCTTACTAAATCTATATAAAATATCGGTTTTTCGTAATTTATAATAAATATAATTCTTTAACATTTTTTAACAATGTCAGAAATTATAATTAAAATATAGCTGAATCATAATTAATTTTCATAAAAAAAAAACCTATACAGTTAATTTCGTAAATATAGTGGTTAATATTCCCTTAATACGCTTCACTGGTATCATTTATCGCTTTCTATTGAATAAACTATAGTTTATCAATCGATTATTTATCAATTCGTTTCATACTATTTTATCTAACAACCAGAGACATATGAGGTCGTCTATATACGTACATAGACCATATGGTGATCACTATTAGCATATGCTCCAACATCTTCATGTATGTGTTTCCACCCTAACTTCGTGTAAATTTCGAAATGTTTGTAAAATCCACTTTTCACATAGCTCATATTTAATTAATTTATATTATTTAAATTTTTTTAATAAGAATTAATAATATATAAGAAAATAAAATATATAATAAAAATACAGTTAAGAATAATTAATTTTTTATATAAATATTAAAAATAATTATTTCTCAAATAATTCATGGTCCCCCCAAATTGATGGTCCCGGGCATTTACTCTATTTATCCCCCTTAAGTCGGCCATATATATATAATTTAATATACTTTGAATTTTATCTTATGATAATTTATTGCATATAGTATTAGGTAACTATAGACAACTAGTACACATAGAAAACTATAATACTTAGAAAAAACCAATTGAGAATCAATTTAATATATATTCCTAATGTACTAGTAATAATTGTAAATGTATAGGGAGTGTTCTGATATCGACTTGTTACACTGTTATAAACTTTTACCTAAGCAACATACATTTTCATAATATCGACACCATAATTGCACATAATATCGACATCCCTATTATCTCAGAGTTAAACATACTAAATTAAATGTTAAAATAGCTATTATATACCTACGGGTATATTTAATTTTAGGTATGTTTACTTAATACTTATAAATTAAATTTGGAAATATTTAATTGAGAAATAATAAAGTCATCGTGATTTATTGTTAGGGTGTCTGTATTCGAGTACTATCCCCTAATAACATGATATAATATGTTTATATAATGTATACGCATGATGTATTTTACTATTAGTTACTAACTAGATAAAATGATTCATAAATCATGTAAATATAAAATTTATTAATAAAATAATATTGATAATTATTGATCAATGACAATATAACAAGTATAACAGTATATCAATTCCCTGGTATAACTACTAATATACATATTACATAATACTATCAGTGACGTAACACTAGGAAGATGATAACGAAGATGCTGATATAACAATATGCTTCATCCTGTATTCGCCATCAATCGAAGATCTATATATCGAGTCCTTCAATATCCTTATATCTCTTGTTGTACTGAAAATAATGCAATATATATATATATATATATATATATATATATGTGTGTGTGTATACATATATCATATATAATATATTTATTTGCCAATTATATTATAAGGTGAATGAATAACTGCATGTTTTAAATGATAACCGATAACTTCTTACTATTACGAGAGCTCTCATAATAGTAAGATATTTAAGTTCGTTATGATACTGCAGTAATCTAGAGTTAATAAACATAGATTATATATTGAAACGATAGATATATTATAATAACATATAATAAATTATATATATATACATATATATATAATATAGCTTTGGTATAGAATTATTGGTGATGGATATCCTATTCTAGATCTCACTTCTGTATACATACATCACTGATCATTATGAAACACATTATTATATCAATAGAAATACAAACTGAGAATCTGTAAGTTTGAATCCAGTACGTTTATCACAGACGGGTGACCTTGATCCGCTGTTCATTATGACGTCATGAGAGTGAAGGTCACCATTACATCATCACAACACCGATGACGCCGAGGTCACACGCGTATCTCGCTACTGATAGTGTTGTCAGCAGTAGCCGAGGTGGTAGTGATCATAGCTCCTCCCACATTGTTGTTGTTATTGTTGTAGATGTGGGCTGGGCGATAATACAGCAGGGAGCTAGCGGACATCCGTAGTCTTATGTCTTCATCGGGTGATGAGTGACGGGTCGGCGAATCTATTGCGTAATAGTTATGTAATATTTATATAATAGTTATGCAATAGTTCTTCATAATTATGTAATAAATAAGTAATGACTTTGTAATGCATAAAATAAATAATAGGTAAATATATTATGTATATATAACAACTGCCTGGGTGGCTCAGTTGGCTAAGGCGTCAGACACACAAGCAGTTGTACAATGTACAATGTAAAATGTATATCGTCCGGACCATTTTTAATTTTATAAAATGGATCTTAAAATATTATTTAAAAGTGATCTTATATAATTGGGTATACATAAATGATTGGCTCTCGTTAAAACCATGGATGCCTTAATGTTAACATTAGAGCGGCTTCGAAAGGACATTAGAGTTATATGTTTATAAGTGAAAAATTCATCTAAGTTCCTGGATGGGATGAAAGGACTCTACCAAATAAAAATAACAAATAACACTAACAATATATATATATATATATATATATATATATATATATATATATATTATGTAATATATTATATGGTGAGTATGTTATTGTCCTTCGCGAGCTTAGGTGAAGTTTTCACTTATAACCATACTATAGTATGGTTATAAGTGAAAACTTCACCTAAGGGGTATACCCATTCGAAGCAGCTTTCATGTTAAGGCATATATAGTTTTGATATCCTATCATTTTTGTATTCAACATTATAAGATCACTTCTAAATATTATTTCAATACCTATGTTATACATGTAGTAGATATATCCCATTAGTAATCCCAAATATATATATATATATATATATATATATATATTTATATTATGGATTACTAATGGGATATATAGTAGATAATATATTGATTATTGTTACTAATGCATTAGTATGACCATGGGTTGCTGCTTTATATTATATATGTATCGTACGTGTTGGAATGCTCGTAAAGGTAAACCTGCGAATGTGACGCCCCCAGAAGGAGGACTCGACCTTGAACTAATGGATTTCATCTCACTCGCGGAACTATTGCTGTCTTGACCACTTGACCGGGCCCTCATCGCCATCGTGTAACTAGGACAGGGCGTATAGACCGGGCACTGGTGGAGGGGTAGGGGTAGTTAGGCGAGGGAAGTGTACGGTGTAAGCTGTATACTGGGTTAGAGGTAGGGGAGAGATCACCGAGTGGATATTGGTGGAGGTAGTTAGAAAAGTGAAGGGGTAGAAGGTGTAGGATGGATGATGATGTTCTGTTAGGTACCTGGGAGGGGTAGTTAGGAAAGCTAGAGAATATAGCTTATAGGTGGAGCACTGTAGGTTGCATTAACTACTTATGTACCTACCTATCTATTACTGTACCTCTAATATAGTATTTTCATTGCATTTTTAATTGAATACATACATAATACAACTATATTGTTATTTAATTATTAAATACATTAGAATTTACTATGACAATATCTATTTACTAATTTAAATATAGGATATATAAATATATATATTTGAAATTATAATTCTCCTAATATCATAGAGAGTAGAACGATTAGAAACTTTACTGTCTATTATAGTATACCTACAATGATATTAATATTAGGTAATAATTATTACCAAGTTATACTTAAGTATAACTATAGTCATTATAATAGTATACTATAGTACTATAGTTATATATATATATATATATATATATATATATATATATATATATATATATATAACTATAGTATAATATATAGTTATATATATATATATATATATATATATATATATATATATATATATATATATAACTATATAATACCACTAACCTATTATTATTATATATATATATAATAATACATACTACATTAAAGTTACTACTCTTACATAACGAAATAACGAGTAACTTTTTAAACACCGTGAAAGTCTACTTATGACGTAACACCTACGTCATTAGGCTTACGTAACTAGACCGCGTTGGTGATGGTGGTGGTGGTCAATATTTACTGAATGTAGGCCAATGTTTACCCATTACCAGCGCGGTAGGGTCCGAGTAAATAAATATGTTATAACTACAAACTTCCCCGCATGTTCCCTATGTGTCTATTGCCACTTGTGTATCTCTCATATTAAGAAACTATATACGCCATAATATATAGGTACAGTATATGGTTATATACTTTATGGATAGTATATATATAAGTACATACTGTTGGTAAACTATAAGTACATTCTGATTATTATATACATGCTATAGGAAGTATATTTAACAGTGGGATACTTAACACGTGACGCATGCGTTATGGTTGATTCTATATTTCATTGTTAATATTCATGTGTCGCATGTTACATCGAGGATACCTTTGTTATGTAGGCATGCCTATATATCACATATACTACATATGTAACTTATACCTAATACATACATGTATAGGTAGTCGATTATTATTAGTAATATATTGCGTAATGTTATGTCATTGTGTCGTTAAATATAGAATAAGTTGAAGATTAAGTGAGATTTTCTACGCGATAATGATTAATCGTAATCGCTTTAACGTGTTACGTAATGTCTATTTATATATTTTAGATAATAAATCCTAATACCCGCTACCCGGTATATTACAACTGGAACAATAGAAGAGTCAACCGTATCTATAACGTATATCTATAGATATACTCCAGGTGTATACACCCGCCACTGCATGACGTCATCAACTATTTATCAATAATAAACCAAAGATAGGGTATGAATATATCGGCATTAAATAGATATGGTCGCCATGGTCACCAGGGACCTCGAGGGGGCGTGGATAAAGCCACAAAGCGACAATGGGTGAAAGGCACACCTCCCCCTTACCCCCCACTATAGCTAGTATACTAGCGCCTTCTATCAATGGTGGACGTCTCTAATTATTTGACCCATTTTAATGACGTAATCGCTGCGGTGAGGTGTTTTGATTGACAGGTGGGAGGTGGCGTTGTTTAGTTCTACTTCTGTGGGGTCAAGGTCGCTACCTCTATAAAATGACTGCACAAAGAAATTCTAGAATCATTTATGGGAGATAAGTTATATTAGCATATCGTGACATCGCAGAAATTGTTAAATTGAATATCATATTTAGAAATTAATTTATATAATTGATTATAATATGCCTTAACATGTATAGATAATGTATACATAACATGATAGCGACTTCGAAAGGATATCCTTTAGATATATTAGAGGAATTTGATCATAAATGAAAAATGCATCTAATGTAATGTATGGGATAGAAGGACTCCATGGAATAATACGGGTTCAAAAATATCAATAACAATAACAATATTAAAATGTGTTAAAATAAATATGAATATAGTATCACTATACATTAATTATATAAATTATACTTAAATATATATTATTATTATAATCAGTCATTCATTTCTTGAATTGAAGGTGATATAGTGACTTAAGGTGCGAGATATGTAGTGGTAGGTGTGGGAGAGATAGAGTGACATACTTTGTTAAGGAAGGCGATATATAAATGCAATATATCAGAAGACAAACACGCAATTGTCTTCGCCAAAGACAAACGACTTCGACACATTAGAGGCGCTGATTAGTGTACGATAGAGGACGATAATAGATTAATCTAAGTCATCGACAGAAGCGACCAATCAGCGTTAAGCCCTCGAAAAGCGTTATCGTCCGTAGGGGGCGCTGTTCTATAGAAATATCGGCCGTCAGAGGGGGTGACAGATGCATTACGTTCGCGTATGCGTTCAGACCACTATTGTCAGCCGGTGGTGGTGGTGGTCAAGTAGTAGTGATGTTGATGCCTATAACACTAGTGAATAACCGCTGTCAACAGAACACGTGACAGAAATGGCGACAGGTTACGTAAGAAGTCGGTAGGGCGAGTTATCTCGTCCCCCGTTCACTGATAATAATGATGCGACCGAGATCATTGTTTACTCGCGTAACTAAGGGAGGACACACGTGTTATTGACGCATTATAAACAATCACGTGTTACTTTACATATTATATATCACGTGATAACTTACACGTGATGGTCTACACGTGGTTTACGACTAACGGATACTATACCGTATGTCACACGTGTTGAAGTATCATATGCATGCCTATTATAAACATTACAGAGTTGGAGATACTGGGATATATTTAATACATTATTAGATTTGTACAAAAACTCAACAATAATTATTAACAAGTATATGATAACAATATATGTTTTTTCTTATATATTTGTATTCATAACTGAAACAATATCCATATGTACCATAAAGATTAGAAGTTTTAAAAATGAAATAACATTGCTATAGTATAGAAGAATATATATATATATATCGCCGATGATATAGACTTGATAGCTGGATCAAATGATAAACTTCAAACACTCACAAACAAGCTGTCAAATAGTGCTAGTCGGTATGGAATGCAAATTAGTACAGAAAAGAGCAAGATAATGATTAACATTAATAACAGAAATCTTTATACCAAAATTCAATTATATGGAAAAAAGCTAGAAGAAGTAGATCAGTTTAAATATCTCGGAGCTACAATTACAAAAGATGGCTCAAGCGACTCTGAGATTAAAATAAGATTAGCTCAAGCTACATAAGCTATGGTAAGGCTAACTACAATCTGCAATAGCAAAGATTACATATAATCTCTATCGATCCGTTTCAAGATTAAATATAATCTCTATCGCTCTCTAGTACTGTCTATTCTAACTTATGGGTGAGAATCTTGGACTATAAGTGCCATTTTCACAAAAAATACAAGGTTTCGAAAACAAATAACATATAAAACATCTTGGAATTACATACAAAGAAATTAAGACAAACGAGTACTTCAAATATGTGATGATAAGTTTAATTGGTACATATGAACCAATTACATTACAGTCTATCCGCCGAAGAAAATTAAAATGGTACGGTCATATATATATTCTATATACATACATATATAATACTGTTTTAAAATATAATAGTATACATTCAATATATATATATATATATATATATATATATGTATATATATAAGGATTATGTTGGTGTTTAATCTATATTTAGATTAATCCCTATAAGGTAAACAAATGGCAATTTAATTTACCTGGCTAAATCGACATTTAAGAAGTTATTTTATCCCTTTGAACTTTATTTACATATGATTAACATCATGAAACCACATTCTTTAAATAATCATACATTAATGCAAGCAACACTGTATGCCTTATATATAAGGCATATACGAATACGTATACATATATATTATATATACACACACTATATATATATATAGATATTAATACTTGTATTTAAATACATTATATTCATAAATAACGCATATAATTACTAATAATATCCGTATCTGACCACACATGTATGTCACAACCAATAGAGAAGGACATATCCTCCACACCACTAATTAACGCCGCTACAGATGATTAACACGAGAATAAACGTATACTAGGGATGATGATGATGATGATGTTGACACCGTTGTTACCTAGTGGTAGTTGTGCGGAGCTAAGTCTACATGATAATGAGAGAGGGGTAGGAGAGGGAAGTGAATAGGGTGGGAGGGGGAGAGGGGAGGGGAGAGGTTATTATAAATAAACAGGGACATATTTGATTTAAAACATTTGCCCTCGAGCGCGTATCTTACTTATATATAATTGATCATTAAAAGTTAAGTTTTTAATGCTTCGGATAAAAGAAAGTAAACTATAAGAATTAACGATATAGTGTAGTTCGGTTTAGATCTGTAATCACGGAGTACACAGCGTATGCGTATTATATACGTATATATATATATATATATATATATATATATATACATATATATATGTAATATATGTTATCATAATGTTACTATTTTATAAATTGATAATATATAAGGCATATAATAATTAATAATTTATCTCAAAAGCCACCCCGATCGTAGGTATATATACACTATACTGTTTTATTAAATTAATTCAATAATATATTATTGATTGCATTTGTATTGC
>OZ025243.1:47857544-47967544 GCA_964019155.1 Osedax fenrisi
CATTTAAAGAGTTTATGAAAAATACACTCATACAAATAATTATTTGTATTATCTTTAATTATTAGCTTAAGCTTAATCTAGATATTAATTTAGCCCAAATTATATAGAATTCTTTCTATAAAATTACTATAGTAATTTTAGAGTAATAAATAGTATTTTTGCCAACAATCTATAGATTATTTTAAAAATGACCAGCTTTAACCTAGTTTTTTTTGAAAAGACTAGTTATTTTATCAAAAGATATTCATTTCCGAATAATTACCCATGATATAGTAACATTTGTGTTCCCTGAAATTTCTACTAGACACTAATAAGTATATGTATACATTATGATAAATCATGAAAAAGGCTTATATTTTATTCTATATTCTCTTATATCTATTAGCTAAAAATGACTATATATTGTTTTTGAAAATTACAAGATTTGACCGAGCCAGTTTTCTTAACAAACTTAGTCATTGTATACCAATTAAAATGACTGACTTAGTTGTCTGAGTGTATACAAGATATCTAAGATATAACAATCCATATATTCTTAACGTAATAAATAGTTACTCGCTGCTAGTAATAGTATCTACATCACTGAAATAAATGTCGGTTTACCGCGATTTTCAAAAAACAATGTTTTCATAATTCTATTAAATGACATGCAATATAAGTTGGCTTTTACTCGCCTCATAGATATGTAGATAATTTAAAACCAAACTATATTATTTATCACATTATTTTAACATATTTTTTCCGAAAACTGATTCTATATATATATATATATATATATATATATATTATACATCTATAGATGGCGTTGTTCATTTTTTGTATACAAAATTTAATTACACAATGTCGAGTAAGTATTATATATTTACTTAGCAAAATCGTTGATATAAACCTTAGGCATGATACCTATACGCATACAATGATTGTAAGAGTATGCGTAGCTATTGAATTATAGTTACCAGTGATTCCGGAAATGAGGAATAACCTCCCCTGGCGGGAGTTACATGCCGAATACACAGCAACGATAATCAACATATATAGTTAGTTGATCTATGTATTTATACACTAGTTATCGTGAGGTGATTGCGGACACGTCTACAAAACACGATTCTATCTAAATACATTATTTAAATAAAATTAGTTTTATTACAACAGGTTAATTTAATACATTCCATTTTTCTTCACCATAACTGTCATTCTATACATCCGAGAATCACTTATATTCGTGTTTTACTATATAGATCATTGTTCTATATATATATATACAGTCCTCTATAGAGGTCTTCATATATATATATATATCATCATCAGTGTATATAACAATTATAATATAACACAACAATTAAGTGATAATAATAGCTATAACAATAGCGACAACAATATATGTAGTAATACTGGAGTTGATTAGAGACCAGTGGTGACATAACCCCCTGCAAGCAGTCCATTAATCACACGCGCAATAATAATACGAAGGTCGGCAGCTCCATCTATAGGGGGGACTAGGCGGAGCTATAATTAGCTGTTTCCAGCCTCCTGGCTAGGGATGTAGCGGCTCGTTGAATATAATACCACCGACGTTCGTATAGTGAGTGCATCTGTTCGTAACCGTTAATTATTGATCACGTGGTTTGCATTCTATTGTTCTCTTTTTCGGGCGGCCATTTTGATTCACCACCACCAAAACGTACATAGTCACTAATGACATGCGCGCGTACTGATTACACCGTACCTCACTATAGTGTAATCGATACACGTGACATGAAGGACACTATAGTGTCGGACATATATGTCCGTATTGTCACGTGATTAGATCGTTTCGTTTGGTGTGGACCGATAACGCACTTCCGGTTAAATGTGGAAACGTAAACTTCCGTTAGATTTGCGATTAGAGGATAGTTTGTCCTTACTGTCAGTGATAAAATATCACGCGATCCGAGTGAAATCAATATACACGCATACACACGCACGAACGCATACAAACACACACATGTGCATATACATACATAAACACATATATAAACATATACATATACATTGATACACACCCTACATATGCTATAAAAAGCGAACACACTATTATAACATTAACACATTGACATCTTAACACAATGAAAACTACAAACATCATACCATTGTTTTCACCATTAATTACACCATTAAACAATGCCTATATGATATTACCGAATTAGTGCTTGGTTACTACACATTACGTCATACTTGCAGTATTATATAACAATATAGTACATATACGTATGCATTAACTATATTAAAGATATGAATATAGAAAATGAACTATAGTATACATATATTGTACACATTAAGTATATTTTCTGTACTATAGTCTACATTAATACACATATTAGCTATACATTAGATAGTATCTACTATATACATATTATATATAAATATATGTTGACGGCTTAAGAACAGTTGTTCACCCAGTGTTTGAGGTGATAAATATAATAGTTTGTATACCTAACTGATGTATCCATAGCTGATAGTAGCTGACTATAGCCGGTGTCTTCCCTCTCTAGTACCAGGGGGTGGTGGAGAGGGGGTGGGGTAAACACTTGGTAACGTAAACACACGCGACTAAGCGGCATGTATTGTTTACGTTGGTTACGGTAGAGGTGTCACACGATGAACGCAGGTGGAGCCACCGTCGCCGTCTACATCAAAGCATGACCCCTGAACCCCAGACTACTATAGCCCGATAGCTATGTACTACGCTATGGTCAATAACCGCAGAACCAAGGCGGGGATGTCCACTTCAAGCGGTGGCCATACTAACACCGCTGCGGTCAGTACAATAATGACCACTACCCACACTAACCGCTAGCGAAGTCACTGCAGTGTTACTTGACCACTGTATACTGTATATTTGGTCACCACTACATGTCCCACTTGTAAGTTTACTACTTACGAGTGGGACACATAGTTTACTACATACACACAGTCTACCTCATTCTAAAGTAGTTAAGTAGTTAAGTAGTTAAGTACTGTATAACCATAGATTAAGATACCAGTGCACTCGATACTATCTTAGTACTTTAGATACCAGGGGGAAGCACTATGCAATATTACGCCACTACTCGATGACGTAATGTCGGCTAACCTTTTGTTGTTGTAGTTGATGTGGTCGCTGTGCTTTGGTGACGTCATCATTACCGCGGTGACCTCTAGATGTGACCGCTGTGTTCCTGATTACAGTTATAGAGGTGCTGGCATCGGAAGTGCTATCCTCGTCACGTAAACAATAGCCTACGGGTCACGTGTTATGGTCCAGGTTATTATCACGTGACTACTTATGTCATTGTGGGTGTGTTTGTGTAGATTATTACAAGATCAGAAGATCATGCAAATAATATGTGCGACGCGCAGAGTCATTTAACGGATTACCGAAATGTGGAATTATGCAAAAATCAATACAAATTCAGTTAATCATCATCAATTATATGGAATGGACCACCAATTCACTTTGCTATAAACAACTTTTTTTTAATTTACATCTTTAAAAAGAAATTAAAAAAATTTTACTTTTTTTTCGCATAGTAATTATTATTGTGCGAATTATATAGCTATTACATTCGCTATTTGTATCTATATGTGATATTTATATTGTTCGAAAATCACTCATTATAGAATTATTATTATTAATGATGTGTCTAAATAACAACAACAACAACAACAACACCCACACACATTGACACATAGTATATGACCACCTAGTATATATATATATATATATATATATATATATATATATATATATATATATATATTAATATATTGATTGATTAATTGATTGGATATTTTATTTTTAATTAATAGGAAATACTATAAAATATAATTATACAATATATATATATACACATAACATAACGTACTATTGACTATATACTACAGTGTTGACAGCCGCATACACCTACCCACACACACCCTCACACACACCCACACTGTGGCCTATATGTGTACGTATAGACGCTATAGCGTATTCGATATTTATAGATTAATGATTGATTCGGCCCCCCCTACCTCACAGTGTATTGTAGTGCTAGCCATTATCATGATGATGATGATGGAACATATACCAGCAGCGACCTATTCTTATCCTTTATTATTGATGCGAAGGACTAATCTTAATTGTTATTATTATATGCTATAGCATATATTATAGCTATAGCATATATTACATAATGATTACCTTGATATATAGCATACATTGTATACATATTATAATCAATGCAAACAATACATTAAGTTTTAACTATTTGTTTACCGGTGATTGCGTAAACAATGATCTGTAAGTTATTGGTTTTACTAACACTATCTTGTATCCTGCATATGCCCTGGATATATCCTGCACATACCCTGGATATACCCGTTAATTAAACAAGGGATATACAATGTATATGTCGTAGAAATATTGAGTTACAATTTTAATCTAGTTTATTAGGTGTTACTAAATATATTGTAACAGTATTAAATAAATATACATCAGATTTATACTTAGGTATATATATATATATATATATATATATATATATATATATATATATATATATATATTTATATATATTTATAATTATTAATATGTAATATATTAAATAAATAACATAATATATCTTTACATATTCTCGTTACATTCTTAACTTGAAACTATCTAAATATGTGTTAATTTTGTAGATAATTTATAATTTTTTTTTGAATATTTACCAATATATATATTTCTTTATATTAAATTTTCATATATTTCCTATTATTAACCTTTCTTGTCTGTTTTTAGTTTTGTTTGTAGTTTTAGTTTTCTTAATGTTTATTTTTTATTTTTATACTTTACATGATTATTTTTGATAATATTGTTAAGTCCTAAAAAAGTACAATTATTTGATCTTATTCATAATTAGATTATGTGTATTCAGGAAGTCAACTTAGATATAACTTTATGTTATATTAGTTTATTCTTTTTTTTTAGGAATTTATTATTCCAATTATAATTGTACATTTTAGTAATTGTGTCGATAAGCTAGCTTCTGATCAGAGCTCTGATTCTACATTGCCCGGTTGTTCAATCAACATCTTATACTAATAATAATAATAATAATAATAATAATAATAATAATAATAATAATAATAATAATAATAATAATAATAATAATAATATTAATAATAATAATAATAATAATAATAATAATAATAATAATAATAATAATAATAATAATAATAATAATAATAATAATAATAATAATAATAATAATAATAATAATAATAATAATAATAATAATAATAATAATAATAATAATAATAATAATAATAATAATAATAATAGTAATAATAATAGTAATAATAATAATAATAATAATAATAATAATAATAATAATAATAATAATAATAATAATAATAATAATAATAAATGTACTTATACGGATGTCTGTAGAGTGTATTAATACAATTATATATGACGTATACATTCTACAAGTAGTGTTGATGTTACCTGCAACGTATACTTGTAACGTATACGTTCGTGTACTACAGTACTATTTACTATGTAATACATGTTAGTACTACATCATAGTAGGTATTATAGTACTTAATGATTACTCTAATACATGTACTATAGTAACAGGGAGTGCTCCCCGATAGTACTTATATTAAATTATTAATATATCATAAGTTCTGTAGTACTTATTATATAACTACTCTGTGAGTATCTGTAGTATAGATTAAATCGGTATTTGTATGCAATAGTACTATTTAATAGAACTATATATAGTATTTGAGGACATAACCTTGAATAAATGTATCGATGTAGGTGTTATTCTGATAAACGTATGCATATAATGTGTACACATATGTCACGTACATATGTCACGTACATATGTCACGTACATATGTCACGTATATATGTCACGTATAAATGTCACGTACATATGTCACGTATATATTCATTGTGTATATTTAGTAAAGTAGTATATATAAGCATATAAATGCCTACTATTCACTGCATATTACATAATATATATATTACAGTATGATGATCGAACATTTAAATATAAAATAACTAGTTTCCGTTATTTAGTATTAATTACATGTCATAATTGCGGGTATTATCGGATATTTAGTTAATACCCGGGTTATATATCATCACTATTTTAATGTATCAAATATATATTTTATTTAAATATTTCAACATTCATACCGCATGCGCTGTATATGTGAAGCATTCAAACCGTGCCTATTGTTAGTGTACCGTTATAGTAGTGATCTTCATCACGTGGTTAATGTACAGAGGATTATCATCACGCATCTCATACGTTATATATGTATACCAAAGATTTTGCGAAACAGAATCTTTAAAAAAATATGTGTGTATACACATGTATATGTATATATACAGTTTACTGTATACACAAAGATATATAATATATTGAATTATACATCTATAGGTCTCGATATAGATAATGTGCAGTTAAAACTGTTATTGAATATACGCATGCGCAGGTCATAGTTACGTAATCCTCCTGATTCTCCGTTAACAATAGACCTGCCGGTAGAGAGCGCTACTGTCTCTAGTGACTCAACTTGAAATCTATTTGCACAGACAATAAGTGGCCATTACTTGAGATTATATACTGACCGTTTCTATACAATACACATGGGTATAATAGGTCTCTAAACCACACATAAGATAGGTATATGTCTATATATATAATAAATAAGAATGCGGTATATTCATTATAATGATAATCAATAATTCACAGACGAGATACGTTAACAATGACTTTGTCAACAAAGAGAAGATTTATATTTATATTTTCTAATACACTAATGATTTAAATAAGTGATGACATCTAGTAGATTACAAGTGTAATAGGTAATCATACCCCATTAACATAATGTATCATCATATATCAGGTATTACTATATACACACCTACCCACACACACGCACACACACACGCACACACACATACACACACACACCTACCCACACGACACACTATACTAACACGATAGGGTACTGCAGGACACCCGTTTAGCTGCGTATACGTGTCTCTTTTGTCTTATTACAGCCACTATGACCACCACTAGCAGCACAACAAGTAGGCCACTGATACAGGCCACTACGACCACCGTATTCAGACTTCCGGTCAACGTCTGTTAAGTAATAGGGGTAAACACATAGACATAGGAGCGCTTTTTCAGATGCAAATTTTTAAATAATCTACTACATATACATTTATATATACATATATTTATGTCTTGTAAGGTACGCGATTCTAAAATCGCGTACCTTACTTATTTAATGAAGGTACGCGATTTAAAAACAGCGAATTATAAAACAATAAATGTATGGACACGTTAAGTAACTTACATACATAATAATTGTAACAAATACAAAACCCTGTGGAGAAACAACATCTTTGTTATATTCTTGGTCCCCTACATTTATTGTTTTATAATTCGCTATTTTTAAATCGCGTACCTTCATTAAATAAGTAAGATACGCGAACGGACGATTGTTCACATGATCCGACATGAGATGTTCATCGTGAGTTAAATGGTTACCGAAATGTGGAATTATGTAACAATCAACAACATACAATGTTGTATTCAATAATATTACTTACTAAAATTATAATATTCATTATATAAAGTAAAAATGTCTGACAATTTTAAAAATTCCGACTTATCCAGTATAAAAATCATAAAAATGACAATAATATGTGTCCGACTTATAGAAAAGTCCGACTTATCTAATCCAACTTATCCGACTTATCCGATTAAATTAACATGGAACTAGATTCAAATCCAACCAAATAAACTAAATGTGTCCGACTTATCGAGAAGTCCAACTTACCGAGAGTTGACTGTAGTAGTAGATTATTTATAAATAGATTATATATAATCATCATTTTATTATTATTATTATTATTATTATTTTATTATCATTATTAGTATTATCATTATCATTATTATTATTATTAATATCATCATCATAATTATCGTAATCATTACATAATAACCTATAGGTTTTCATTATAACGCGCGTATCTACAGAGAGATCAACCTACCTAATTATAAACCTCGCATGTGCAGGTAATTATTGGCTAATTAGAGAGTTTTAATTAGTATGCTTCAGACAACAAAGAAAACACCTTGCCGCCCCGAACAGCAGGTTAAGTGACGTCACCGCCTAATTACGTCATCACGGTGCGATGTAACTATTACGTAACAGTAAATATGTTGCGTAATGTTTATTTTAAGATTTAAGTTTTATTTAGAGTCCCCCTTATAGATACGTAAACTGTGGAGAAGTGTGGAGCGCTGGAGTTAAATATGACATACCTATAGGTATCTATAGAGAGTTAAGGGCCGCATAAAGTGTTAGAGGCAATTTTCGTAATGAATATAATATTTAAAGAAAATAATATTATATTAAAATCACAAAATTAGATTCATTTTTAAAATGATATATGACATACATAAAATTAAAAGTAATTTATAAAAAATATAAAAAATTATATTAATAAAAAATGTTAAAATGATAATATCTCAGTTATTTTTAATTAATTGTATATCTTTGAAACTGCAGTTTCATGCATCACATTTGAAACCCTAGATCAAACTGCATAACACTTTCAGAATAAATGTGTGTTATGATAATATTAAGATATAACTATTAAACTAAATATAATACTCAATGAAAATATAATATTTATAACATTGTGAAAATATATAGAATATTAATATTTTGAAAATTGGTGTTTTGTATGACCCAGCCTCTGTTACTTACAAATAATTGTATATGCAACTATTTATATAGCACCAAATGTATGTACAAGATACTAACAAATAATAGTTCGTTTGGATAAGTAAAATGCAAATAATTAAAAAATATGCAAATATATTTCCCATATAAGGGTTTATTTTCCATACTTATGTTCCTAAAAAGCGAAATATGTGTTTCTTATAGCGAATATTTATTATATACGATTTTCTTTTAACATGCAAGTGGTTATGATATGTGAAAAATCATTGTTATGTTATGGTAAAAATATACCACTAATTAACAAGATGTTATCTTATTGAGAGGTTTTTATTATAACATAGATATTTATAAAAAGGTTTTACATATATATAATTCGGAATTTGGTATAAGAACCCGGATAGATATTGAAGCATAACGTATGATCCGATGAAAAAAAAATTATGAGTATAGTAATAAAAACAAATTAACTATGGAGATTGTATTTAAATTGTAATGGTAAAATATAAGAATTTTTTTAAAACTTCAGAACAAAAAATTTAAAAAAATTATTTTTATAAATAAATTTAACTTATAACATAAACTAGGGATGGGTAAAATAATAAATTGTTCAAATCTGAAACAACATAATATGAACATTCCCAATAAGCATGCTATATACCACACACACACATATATATATATATATATATATATATATATATATATATATATATATATATATATATATATATATATATATATATAGATATATGTATGGTCGTATATTATTCAACACGTCACATTAAATAAATATTTACAACTATTTCGTAAATCAGTTACTATAGTAAACAAGAGGTAAACATAATATATTGTGGTGATCTCTTAATAGACTGGCGGTGTGATTTGTCATCATTAAAACATAATACACATGCGCAGTCACACGGATGAATAACGGCACATCTACATCAATACAGGTTATGTAATGTAGACTTAAATGCCCTACGTCGAGAGTATGCTATAACTATATAAACTCGAGTATTCTCGAATAGTGGTACACATGAATAATACTAATGTAGGTTAATCAGTTTATGTTTAATGGGAGGGTTACCCTGCAATACATACCTTCTACATAAATTATAATTTATTTCGATATTTAAAACTATATAACTATATTTAATAAATTGTATTTAATACATTATAATTTATTAAGATATTTGAAGAATATAATGCGGTTGAACAACTACATGTATATATATACTACTGCAGTATTATATCTAAGGTGAATTCTTTATAAAGATATGAAAGTATACTTTCATATCCAACATCATATTTATATAACAACTATAATTTTTATATACATAAAAGATAATTTATATATTTATATACATTTATATATATATTATGTTATGTGTTATTATGTATATATTATATTTTATATATTATGTTAATTATAATTATATTATTTATTAAAGTTGAATTATATTTATATAATAATGATATATATATATATATATATATATATATATTCACAGATACATACTCATATACATATCACGGTAGTATTAACCTGCAGTTGAGATGTGCTGATGACCTCTGCTATCATCGTGACCTTCATAGTGGTATTGCGACTATCCTGGTCACTAGCGGTAACCATCAGTTCGTACATATGACCTTGAGATAACGCATTTCTCAGTGTTAGGATACCGCTAACTAGGTCAAGGTCGAATGTTCTACTCGCGATACCGCTGGATCGTAAGCCGTACGTTACGGTAGCCGTGCGATCTTTATCCGTGGCCTTGAACTGTATGACCTTCGACCCCACTGAGGTGGCTACATCCACCTGTATAGTAACGTTAACGTATCGGAGGTGTGTTTCCAGTGGCGCCACCCATCGAGGCGTGTATTCGTTAACGTCACGGACCAGTACCTCGACCCGAACCGATGCTCCCCTCCCCTCCGGGTTCTCGGCTCGTACGGTAAGCGTATAAGCGGGCCATAGTTCAGCATCCAGTGGTCTCAGTAACGTTATCGCACCGTTGTGGCGATTCACAGAGAACCACGTATCCTCCGCTTGACCACTGGGCTGCAGTAGGCGGTACGAGAATACGTTGTACGGGGCCAGGTCTCGGTCCGTAGCCCGAACCGATCCTAGCTCCGAACCCACCCGTACAGACTCCTCGGGTCGGAACGTGTAAGACCCTACATCGAATGTGGCCCGATCATCGTCTTCGTCCAGTACGGCCAACAGAATCAACGCCGTCGAGCTTCTGACCACGCCCCCTATGACGTCATCGTGATGATTACCGCCCCCTTCACCATCTGAGGCCGTCACTCGGATTACGTAATGTTCGCGTAGTTCCCTGTCCAGCCGCTGGATGGCGATTACAACGCCGGTCAATTCGTCCACGTGGAATGTGGCCGCACCGGAGCTACTTCCGGTAATGGCGTACCTCACTCGACCATTACTTCCTATGTCCGCGTCACTAGCGAATACCCTACATAGCTCCACACCTATCGAGATAGAGGTCAAACGTAATATTAAAGTTAAGCTATTCATACCGTTAATTCAATGTAATATAATTTACTATATGTGTATATATTCCATACAAATATTTTTATCTGAACTAATTAATATGGTTAAGTTAATAATAATATAGTGTATAAGTAGTAATACTATATATATATATATATATATATATATATATACTATATTATGTAATATTATATTATAATATATATATATATATAAACCTTCTTTTGAATTTTCCATCATAGAAACGTGTATTTCGCTCTGTCGGAATATCGGTGAATTATCGTTGACATCTACCACTTCGACCTCTACCACAACGCTAGAGGTCAGCGGTATACTTCCAGCATCCGAACACTGAACTCCGACCTCGTAGGCCGGCAAGAGTTCGCGGTCAAGGTCACCTGTAGAGGTCATCAGCTTATACTGTCCGGCGTACAGTTCAACCAGAGAGAACAGCTCTCGCCCGGAAGTAAGTCGACACGTGACCTGACCGTTATCACCGACATCGGCATCCGTGACCTCTAGATGTACGACGAATGTGGCGGGTGGACTGTTCTCCCTAACGCGGGCTTTAGGCGCCGACATATCTCCAGCTGTTCCGCTACCGGGATCGTAGCTAATGGATATAGCGGGTGGGTTGTCGTTGTAGTCCAGCAACCGGATGTAGAGTTTAGCTCTCGTCGCCGAACTGAGGTCAGACGCCTCCAAGGTCAACCGATACTCGGATCTGGTCTCCCTATCTAGTGTCCCGCTGACCGTGACCTCTCCGGAAGTGACGTTTACCGCGAACGGTGGCTCCTCTAGTGGCGATGACGGTGGCGTTCCGATGACGTCATCCCAATACAACGCGTACCGGATGTTGCCGAACTCACCGGAGTCAGCATCGGTAGCCTGCGCGTGTATCACGTGTTCACCCGGTGCTGCCCTCTCATCCACTTCCGCTTGATAACGACGCCGCGAGAACTTCGGCCTATTATCGTTAACGTCGCGGATACGTACCCGGATGTTCTGAATGGCTACTGGGTTCACGAGGTCACTAGCTGTCAAGGTCAACGAGTAGGCAGCCTCAGTTTCGCGGTCGAAGCTGGACAAAGTCACCAGCGATAGTTCACTAATCAGACCCTTGTGGTCAATGATTGTCTCCAGTCTGTGCATGGCAATTGTTCAAGGAGTTAGCGAATTAGCGTTAGATATATTACTATATTAATACTATATATATATATATATATATATATATATATATATATTGTTAATGATAACTTATTTTAAAATTAAAATGTAGATTAGTATTTTATTCTGGATACGTCGGTCTCCCCTATAGGGTATACACTGTATACTATACAGTCTATACTATAAACATGTTATTATATACTGTTATAAGACATATTATTCACATCCTTGGGGATGATATGCCACTATAGTTACTGTTGATGGAGTGAAGGTGATGATGTTTACTATTTACTATTACGCAGCACATTTAGTATGAACCTGCTTTATCGCTTACTCGACACATAGAGTATATCTTATCTAGAGCCTAGAGGGTCTAGAGGTTGTATCTATATCACGTGGTGCAGGGGAGACTGGAATTTATTATTGGTATAAAGTAAACTCGGTTATCCGCATACCTGAGTCTAGTATTTAATCTAGAATATTCTCATTGTAATTAGTTTTAGCAGATTTGTTTACGCATCTAAAGTTACAGATTACAGACGTAATAGTGCTATCTTAATCGATTACGTAATCAAATATTGCATCATCGTATTCGGATAACTACAGGAAGGTGTAGATTTATAACTTTAGGACTCTAAGGATATTTAGATATATGTAAAACATATATATATATATATATATATATATATATATATATCTTATATTGTAATCGATGTTATTCGTAATCTCTTCAGGCATCGCGGTGTTGGCATATGTAGGCCTATATAAACCACATGTGTTTACAGATACCGGCGTAATAGAGTTATAACTACCGGTCTTAATTCTTTGACCAGTGGTCAACCACTGTATTGACACACACAACACGTCTAATGACGTCTGTGATGATGTTTACGTCTTTAATTATAAATATATATTGTCGTAAACAAATGTATTATATAATACTGTGGTACAATATAAGAATATATATGAAATATTCGCCCCGATATTAAGATTAATATGAAGTATTGCGCAGGCAACATACACATACATACACACATATAGGTATATTTATATATATATATATATATATATATATATATATATATATCAAAGGGCTTTGTATATATTAAGTTTATTAATTAAATATAGCTATTAACATCATTACAATAATCTTATAAACTTACCAAGCTTACCTTTAACACGACAAGCCGTGCGTAATAGGTAATAGGTAATCATGTAATGAATAACAACAATAGTGCTGCAATAGTTAGTATGACGTAACATTATGGGTCTGACTGGCACGCCACACCTATATCACCCTTGTGTATGTATGTGTGTGTGTGTTATTCTCACAGTTAATCAGAGCTATCACACACATAACAATAGACGCATTGTTATAGCTAATCGTAACAATAGTCTACACGAACACTGATTAGTTCATAGACAAACATACATAACCTGTATATGGTAATTAGTGTATTCTTTAATTAACGTATACATATATTAATTAGAGAATTATTAATATAATAATTGTTAAACAATATTTAATTTATATACATTATACATTATATATTATGACATTATCGAATTAATTAATTATGAAAATAATAATAATGTATTAAATATGATTTCATATTTTAACATGTATCTAATATTATTGTAATGTGAATAGAATGATGTGATACATTACGCATTATTACGAGTTCACTTCGATATTAATAACGTGTATTATGTCACATAATTTATGTGTGAATGTTGATTACAATAGGAGCATTGTTATTTACATAACAATACAGAACCGTTAATATTCAAATACTATATTAATATTGTTATTGAACCCATTTGACAGAGAATTGGTGTTGAATCGATTCATAATATGTTAGTATTTAATTTAATTTTAATTTAATACTATTCATATATGTATATATTGTATACAAAGTTTATCCTATAAACGATTTAATATAACTCTCGATTCATAATATGTTAGTATTTAATTTAATTTTAATTTAATACTATTCATATATGTATATATTGTATACAAAGTTTATCCTATAAACGATTTAATATAACTCTTATATATCATAAAGGTAACATTTATTTGTGGATACAAATATTAAAATATCTATAGATATATGTATACAGAAACAACATAAACAATATTATTTTTAAATGACAACTACATATTTTATTCGTTTGAAAATTTCCAAATCCTTTCATATTCGATATTACAACGAAAAGTAAGATTTAATTCGACTCGAATCATATTACATAGTTATTGTAATATTTAATATAAATAGTAATTTTTACAGCGATAAATGTGTTATGTTAAATGTTATTTTAGAATGTAACAGAACATTTAGCGAAAATATTTATTAAATAATTGTCAATATTTAAAAATCTATTTATAAGTAATAATTTTATAATATGATTAGGTATATATATATATATATATATATATATATATAATATATATATATATATAGTTATGCGCATATATAGTGTATATAGTATATTCTGCATAACAATGAAATATATTTAACGTGTTTTAAATATAGATGTTCTACTCATAAATGTACATTATGATATGCACATGTTTACGAAAGAATAAATACATATATATATATATATATATACATATATATATATATATATATACACTCTCACACACACACACACACACACACACACACACACATATATATATTGATTGATTGATTGAATGTTTATTTAGACACTTAAATAAATCATAAATGATTTCTCAAAGGTGTATATAATAGAATACAAATAATAAAAGTAGGTAAACAATAAATACCAATAATAATAATACAATAAAATAGAATAAGCCGTACGGAAATTAATTAATAAAATAATAATGACAAACAATATTAATAATTCAGGTTACCACCTGAGATCAATTGTTGTATATATTTCATGAATGTTTTATGCGATTTTATGGATCTAATATAGGGCGGGAGTGAATTCCATAGATTAGGACCAATATAACTCAGTGCCCGAGTATTCATTTTTGAGGGACGTAGAATAGGGGTAGATAGAAGGTGAGATGCATGGTTTCTAAGTGATGGAAGGGGAGCTCTTTGTACTAGAGAAGCAGAAATATATGAAGGGCAATTTGAAGAGTATATTGAGGAATGAACAATAGATAATATGCGATAAGCAGAGCGTTTGTTAAATGTGAACCATGGAGATATGTGTTGGTATGAGGAAGTAGAGGAATGATCTCGAATACGTAGGTTATATGTTGTACGGATTGATGAACGAATAACTCGATTTAAGGGAGAGATAGATGATAATGGAATATTTATAAGGATTGAGGAACAGTAATCTATGCGTGAGAGTACAAGGGAATTAACTAGAGTTTTAGTAAGAGATACAGTAATTGATTTTCGTATTTTTCTAATTCTAAATAGATGATAATTTGCAGATTTAGTGATGGCAGTAATATGAGGAATGAAGGAAAGTGTAGAATCAAAAAGTACACCTAAGTTAGATGCAGTAGGAGAAGGAGATATTACAATATTATCAATAAGAAAAGGAGGGAAGTAAGTTGGTGATGGAGAAAGATTCAACAATGTAGTTTTGGAAGTATTAAGGAGAAGATTATTAGAAATAAGCCATTCTTTAATGTCATTAGCACAATTAGAGAGTTGATTATTGAGACCTGGTGATGAATTAGTTGGAAGAAACATATATAGTTGTATGTCATCTGCATAAAGATGGTAATATATATTTGGATATTTAGATATTATGGATGGTAATGGGTATAAATAAATTGAGAAAAGTGAAGGACCGAGTACTGATCCCTGGGGAACACCATATTTCATAGGAGAAGGGGAAGAAAAAGAATTATATATTTTTACACTGCTACTACGGTCAAATAGATATGAAGTAAACCATGAGAGGGCAAGGTCTCTAACTCCAAGCAGGTGTAGACGGGACAGTAGAATTTTGTGATCAAGCGTATCGAAAGCACTGGATATGTCCAGCATTACTAGTTGACAGCAGTTTTTAGTATTAAGGGTAGAAGTGATTACATCAATTACGTTTAGTAGTGCTGTTTCTGTGGAGTGTCCTCGGCGAAAGCCACTTTGTTGAGGAATATGGAGATTATTGGCGGTTAAATATGAGATTAGTTGACGAGAGACAACTCTTTCCAAAATTTTACTCACCAAAGGTAGCTGAGAAATTGGGCGATAATTGAGAAGTGAATCAGGATCGAGTGAAGGTTTTTTAAGAATGGGAGTGATTATTGCTTGTTTAAAAATTGAAGGGACAGTACCGGAATTTAGGGAATATGAGATGATGTTACAGATAGTTGGACATAGATAATCTATAATATATATATATATATATATATATACGTATAGTAATTACACCGCTGTGTGGCGACACCTATAGCGTGCATGACCCGGGGCAAGGTTAACACCTATCACTTCCGTTTTCCGGCGATAATCACTACAACCACAGTGGTCAAACACTACATTTGCATTGTGTATTGTTTTAATCGGTTGGTCGAAACATCGAACTTGTGAATAGATAAACCGACATAATCCATTGATATTGTTATAACATAACATATATATATACTATTTTGTTATATATATATATATATTTAGTATAAAAAATTACTAATCTATACATATTATTACGTAGTACACAACTATTTGATACTGCATAAAACATTGTCATTACCTAACTTTTATTGCGTAACTGTACTAACCGGAAGTGATATTGACCTCCTTGTAGCATGTACTCGATGACCCCGTTAGCAGGACTGTCCTTGTCCACCGCGATGTCCAGCGAGAACTCGCTTCCGATGTGCGTGGACTCCAGTATGTCCACAGTGACTTCCGAGCGGTCAAAACTAGGCCGGAAGTCGTTAGCGTCGACTAATCGTACGACTACGCGCCTAATACTGAACCGTGGTCTAGATCTCACGGATACTCCGAGTTCGCACACTTGTTTACCGGGACACACCTGCTCTCTGTCTATGACCTCAGCGGTTCTCAAGGTCACGCCGTCCATCCGAAAGAGGCGGGAGAACTCACCCACCGGAAATAGATCGTAAATGTCATCGGCATCGGGGGGTGTTTCGTCCACGTGACCTACCGCGGTGTTTACCGGAAGTTCTTCGTCCAGTACGAATAATATCACGGAGCAGAGCAGCACTTCCGTTTGTAACAATAACAATAACCAAATAAACATACGGCACATATCACGTTTTTGGAGATCTGGTAATACCTGCATGTGATAATATAATACATCATCTTAATGAAGAGTATATATATAAATATATATGTATATTATTTAGTTGTATTATAAATTGTATATATATATAAATAATATGAATAAATAATATATATATAATATATAATATTTAATTAATATGCAATTTAATCTTTATTTATTAACCATTATATAATATTTATTCTGAAATACCAAATTGTTTTACTCATCATATTACAATTTCAACCGACTACACTTACATTAACCCAAGTTTATTATAAGATAAGGTTTTATTATAACGATGTTGACTATATAGAGGCTTTACTGTATACAATTTACACATACATACAATATTATATATATATATATATATATATATATTATATACGTATTCTTCTAACGATTTTAGAAAGTGAACTTAATTTCCTCTAGGGACTAGCAATCACTATATTATATAAATAGATGTATGTGTCATGGCCGCCGCCTGTTTTGAGTGTGGGCGATAATTAATTAAAGGTCATCGCTACACTGAACATTTAGAATAGGCTTATTTAGTTAGGGACCACGGGACTCTGTTATTTTAACGTTACTATGGAAACGACATAGTTGACATAGTTACCAGGGGGTGCTGCTAAACGGAACGGTGAGATGAGGATTTAATACGGCCTCAATATATCCTAATGTTTTATTCATTATATCGGTCATAATTAATGTGATACTATGTATAAGTAATGCATTAACATACGCACATACACACATACACTATACGTTAATATATGCATGTGTTTAAATTTCCGTCATAAAAATGTTATTTTTTCTATTTTATTATTATTTTCTCCCAATACGAGAAAATATGCTGGCCTTACTTTGTGTACTAATTAAGTTCTATTCGGCATTATCTTATTATACGATATCATATATCATATCGTATAATCACATATATATTATAATACAGTAGAAGCTCGGTAACTCAACATGCCGATAACTCAACATTGCCGATAACTCAACATCTAAAAAATATTTGGTTGGATTCGTATATTTTACATGTTAACAAAAACCCTATTACTCAACAAATTTAACTCAACATACATATAACTCAACATACATATAACTCAACATCGTTTTTATAATCCTAGCCTATACATTAGATGTTAATATACATCCGATAACTCAACATTTATGAAAAATCAAAATATCACAAACATATGTTGTTGGATTCTACATTGCTCAACAAATATAATTCAACATACATTATTCAACATTGTTTTATTTAATAATATATGGATATAAATATATTAACGTAAAAATACAATTACAAGTATTATATTATCATACGAGTACTATTTTGAATGCATTTATGTGAACAAAACATTAATTAAGTCTATATATAGACTTATTAACTATCCCTCACAATGGACAATGACTCATGAGTGCATCCTTGCAAGGCATCATCAATGATTAGGCCTATTTTGAATTATCCAATGGGGAATGATTATTTTTAACAATAAGTTTATTAATATACATTCTTGTATATTCGAAATAATTAAAGATTATGAATCTGATTAAGTAACATGCCAGTCAAGAGAAAATCTACGTCTATCTCCATAAATGATAAGTTAGAATCTATCATAAATATTGATAAAGGCGTAAGACTTAATAATAATCATAAACCATCATTAGGAGTAATATACTATTAGTAGCTTAAAAAATATACCATTATAAATAAAAATAAATGTATACATCCGATAACTCAACATACTCGCTAACTCAACATGAAAACTCCGTCCCGTCAATGTTGAGTTACCGAGCTTTGACCTATATATATTATTTAAGTTATAATATATATATAATGTGATTATAAGATATAATAAAAAAACCTATTTATATTATGTACATATATAATAAATAAGTAATCGATTATAATCGCATATATACCAGCGACAAATAAATAAAATACATATAACAATCCAAATTATATTGACAATTTTTAATTGTTAATTGATTATTATAATAACTTTTAGTAAATATAAAATGTAATTAATATATATATATATATATATATATATATATATATATATATATATATACAGTCAACTCCCGATAAGTCGGACATGCAAGGGACCGGGAAAAGTATCCGATTTAGCGAGATGTCTGACTTATCCGAGATTCAGAATATCATGCAAATACGACATGAGTTGCGCAGCGTGAGTTATAGAGTATAAATGTGGAATTATACAATAGTTTACTAATTAATTCCAAACTGAAATTATGTTATGGATTAAATAGGGTTATTAAATCATCTACAAGATTAATCTTTAATATTAAGAGGTGTGACCAAATAAGTATTACAAAAAAAATTAGGCTATTTAAATTGGTTCCTTATGGACAATATGTGCAAATTTAAAATACTAAGTATAACTCATAAAACTATTATTTTGAAAAAGCCTATATATTTATATAAACTCCTTAATGAAGAGCTAATGAGAAACACTCGTCTGCAATATTCAAATTTACTTTCAGTGCCGAAAATAAATCTGATGAGAATTGAGAAAAGATCGTTCGGCTGGGCTGCTACTTCCATGTGGAATTCTCTTCCCAAGTCATTAAGATGTACAAGGAGTCACACCGAATTCAAGAAGAAATTGCGAATTTTTTTGTTAACTATTTAATTAATTTATTAATTTAATTATTTATTTTTATATATTCTCAACACTTGTGAGATTTTAAAATATAACGAGTGTCTAAATAAATAATTACCTTACCTTACCTTACAACAATCAACAACATAATATGTTGTATTCAATAATATTACTTACTAAAATTATAATATAAATTATTTAAAGTAATTATTTCTGACAATCTATAAAAATTCCGACTCATCCAGTATAAAATTCATAAAAATGCAATAATATGTGTCCGACTTATAGAAAAGTCCGACTTATCCAATCCAACTTATCCAACTTATCCGATTAGTTTAATATTGCACTAGATACAAATCCAACCAAACCAACTAAATGTGTCCGACTTACCGAGAGTTGACTGTATATATATATATATATATATATATATATATATATATATATATACATATATATATCATATATACATATATGTCCAGTAAGTAAATATAAAGTAAATATAAAATGTAATTAAAATTTAATATATATATGCCCATTAAGTAAAGTGATAGTGGTTAGATTATAGTTTTATAATCGTCATGATTTGTACTTAACTGATCATAATATGATTACAATCATATTAAAATGATTGATAAGCAGATATGCTTTGATTATCAAACACACTTCTAAAACATTGATATTATGAGTGTAATCAATGATCAATAATATGACGAACATTTATTTACGATCAGTTGGTAATCATTGATCGTCAACTTTATTAGAACAAATGTACATCAATAATATTACTATGATTATAATCAATGATTGTTAAGTGATAGTTAATTGATCACAAATTTAAATCTTGTTCATAATCGAATGAATATCAATGATTGTATACATGCTTATATATGATTGTATACAATGATTATAATCGAATGACAATATATGATCGTAACATATAGACGTAGTCTATAGCCAACAATATATATCTCATATCTCATAACATTGTTATGATATATCACTATAATGCTAATATCACATATATCTCATCAGTATTCTTTTGAGATAAAGTTGAGCTAAAGTTGAGCTAAAGTTGAGCTAAATGTGAGCTAAATGTGAGCTAATAATAATGAGATTATCACGACCTACGTCATATCTCCCCCTAGCAGAAGTGTTTACGCGATGACGTCATGCAGTGATGACTCATTCAGTATATTAGCCGAGTGTCTGGAGATGGTCAACAAGAGGTGCTAAAGTTAACAATACCCCAGCGGTCAGTGGTCGGAATGTACTACACACATAATACGTATAGTTAATTAAACAACACCTCACACGTGTGTAACATATGGAGGGGGACATGTTATAATTACATAGTGAAAGAGTGTTGCAGTGGAGATATGTTGTTATTTAGTTTACCTTACTGTTGGTGTGCAGAACTTGTAGTCATATTATACGAATACAAACACAAACACACATACACACACACATATATATATATATATACAAACACACATACACACACGCACACTAAGAGTAATTTTAAACATGATGTTGATCTTGGATTCGACCACTTCTTATGGATCATTTAAATGTGAGTATTGAAAATACCCAACATTTTTTTTAAATTTAGATCAATATTGGCCAATCGAAGCCCTGGTCACTTTAAAAAAATTGAAATGGGAATAGATAGGAATATTCAAAACAAAAATAAAATATGTATATTTCTCACATTTATAATTAAGCTAGAATCATGACATTTTCAGAATATGTGAAATGTGTATAATTCCTATGAATGATATAACATTTATAAAAAAATATTTTATTTCTAGGATTTTTTTTTCAAATTATAGAATTTTCCAGAATTTTTTTTGACCTCTCATAATTGTTTACAGAATCGTTATATTTGATAAATTTATATTATATAATAAAAAACAATTCATTAATCATATATATAACAATTTTGCTGACAAAATATTAACTACCATGGCATTTCTTTAATTTTGTTAAAAATCATCAATAAATGAACATTTTTTTCTGTGGATTGGTACCATTACAAATTTAAAGATTTTTGTTTTCGTCCTCACTTAAAGTGGTGTACACACCGCTGCACATCAAGCACGGCGATTTGTTACTGTACTTGTTGCTGCACTTGATGCTCAGTATACATTATTATCGGTGTTCAGATAGCGAGCATCAAGTATCGTGCGTGCGGCGACTTGTTACTGGGTATATTATTCAAAATGGAACGTGTTGAATCTGAAGGCGACTTGTTACCAGAGCCTAGCGACTTGTTACTGCGCTTGTTACCGAGAAAATTGACTGTGTTGTTAAAAGTTGTTTATTAAGTTCTTGATAAACACAAGAGAAAAACAATAACTGTCTGCAGGCATGGAGTCGAACCCTGACCTTTTGCTTACTAGATTTAAATCAAAATGTTGGTTGTTCCACTGAAGTGCTCATGAGACATATATATCATATCGTAAATAAGATATCAATTTCAGTAAATTACACTTTATTAATGATGTATTACTAACATTAATAATACGGCTAACTTCTCTCTAGTACAACCTAATACCTCCCCCCCAAATACTTACATAACTCCCGGATGTAGTGTACGTATTGTACACAGCACACGTCACGTGTATTACATAACATTAATGTAAATAACGCCCGCTGCCATTGTTATGTACTGCATTTAAGTTATCTCATTTCTATAATATATAATATATTATATTTCATTTTAACTTCAATACCAATACTTTGAATTCAATCCTTACCAAAATTCGAATATATTAAAATAAATTGTAAATTTACACAATTAATTCTATAAATATATGTACAGTCAACTCCGGATAAGTCGGACTCGCAAGGGACCGAAAAAAGTGTCCGACTTAGCGAGATGTCCGACTTATCCGAGATTCAAGATATCATGCAAATAAGACATGAGGTGCGCAGCATGAGTTAAAGGATTACCTAAATGTGGAATTATGCAACAATCAACAACATAAAATGTTGTATTCGATAATATTACTTACTAAAATTATAATATACATTATTTAAAGTAAATATTTCTGACAATTTATAAAAATTCCGACATATCCAATATAAAAAACATAAAAATTACAATAATATGTGTCCGACTTATAGAAAATTCCGACTTATCCAATCCAACTTATCCGACTTATCCGATTAATTAAACATTGAACTATATACAAATCCAACCAAACCAACTAAATGTGTCCGACTTATCGAGAAGACCGACTTATCCGTAGTCCGACTTACCGAGAGTTGACTATATATCTATAAATCCAAGCACCAACCCCTGGAGAAAATCACGTAAACAGTAAATATACTCGCATGATAATAAACCGGCCATTGTCAGTTTATAAGTGAACTAAAAAGTGTAGACGCGTTCTATATTTAGCTCTCTACGGACAATAACAATATTATGACGTCATAAAAACATTACAGCGGTCAGTTGTATCGTTGCTTAATGATGCTGATGTTATCATCAAACTTAGGTAAGAGTGTGAGGTTGTCTATAGGTGTGCGGTTTCCCTCCTCTAAATACATTCGCTCACATACACACACATACAGATACACACATACACACACAGATATATATATATATATATATATATATATATATATATATATATATATATACATATATATATATAACTGAATGAGACAATATATTGTATAATTTTATTATCTCAATAGTAACTTTAGTCTTATAGACTTATAAGTCTAATATAATATATTATATATTATATATTATATTATACTATATACTATATATATAATCTAAATAATACATGTATATTCACTCTATACATCATATTACTACTATATTATTATTTGTAATATAGTATAATTATATATTTATTATCAATAATACACATAGTATTAACAAAGATTTGTCTACGCTATCCTTAGAAAAATCGTCATTTAGCGTATATACAAGCGTACACACAAACATATACATTATTTAGATACATCATCTACAGGAAATATGAATATATCGATTATTATCAGATAGGTATCGTGGGGGTAGAGACATAGCCGACGACAATCGATGCAGCAATGACAAAGGGTAATAGAAATTATAATTATATACATAGGAAAATGTGCTGACGGAATACACAATAACCCTGATAGTCACGTGTATTGTTTGCCATCAATTGAAGATCACATGTGGACCTATGTACACACATGTATACAATAAGTATACGCATGCATACATATACGTATACACATATATACGTATATATTACATTACATAGTCACGCTCCTATTGGTCGAGCCGGTTACCGCAGTGTTTAGTGTAAACACGCGTGTGTTCGCCAACCCATGCGATTACGTAATCTGTGTTACGATGTTACGATGATGTAATCGGGTCGGTGTTCACGGCCTTAAGAATAACGTGACCTGGGTTATATTACTCGAAATCGTCTACATCAAGATTCATAATTAAAACTGTAGTATATTATAAAGTATATATTGTAAAGTATACTATATATATATATATATATTATAATATAATTTAGTAATATAAAAGTAATATAATGTAATAGTATACTATATATATATATATATATATATATATATATATATATATTGTCATTATTATTATTTTATTATCGATGGAGTCCTTTCATCCAATCCAGGAACTTAGATGAAATTTCAATTTTGTTTTCACTTATAACCATATATGGTTCTAATATCCTTTAGAAACCGCTCTCGTGTTAATGTGTCCATGGTTTTAATGAGAGCAGATAATTTGAAAATTCGTTAATTGAGAATTATTAAATTGATTAATAAAAATACATGATTATATATCAAGTAAAAACATGTTATTTAATTATATGCACTTTAATTATTATTTATATATTATAATTATATGTATATATATAACTATAGTTAAATATTATATGTATCAAGTTTATACTATAAACATACATATTTATTAATATACATACTATAGTATATATACATATATATATATATATATATATATATATATATATATATATTATATAGTTAATATTAAGTAACCTTATAATGTATTATTCCGAATATTGTTATAAATATTGAATTCGAATATTGAATATTAATGCAGAACATATACAGAATATTACAATTACAATATCACCTACTGGCGTATACGTTCAAATATCGAATATATATGAACCTCGTATACGAGCTTATATACAATGGATGCACGACTAGCATCCCTACAAAACCACGCCCATCGGCAGAGGCCACGCCCATTTGCCCATCACACACTTCGTTGACACACCCTCGTCAATTACTTTAATTGCACCAATACTATTCATTTAATAATCAATTACTACATTATTACTACTTTCGAGTATTTCTATACAAGTAATAAACGTAAATAACTCCTGATATTCGATGATCACCGTATCTATTTATTGTCGATATTATCTTATTTAATTGTATATTTACATATTATTTATATATAAATAATATGATGAGCTTCTTTTTAAACAGTTATTACCATAACAAATATATATGGGTTAATATCTATATTAGGTATACTATTTTACCTACAGGTATATATGTATATATATATACATTATAATGTTAATAACAATAATGCTAATAGATATTATAATTCTAGTAAATATACTAGCATTATACTTCAGAGACAATTCATGCTCCATTATTATAGAACTACGGGTATAATAGATTAGCATAAGATTATAATTATGAATCTATCGTAAACAATATGAACAGTCCACCTAGTAATACCCTATAGGCTATAGTAGGCTATAGTAGGCTATAGTAGGCTATAGTATCCTCTATATATACCCATATCATATCACTGACGGTATTGCATGATACCCCTGCCACAATAAGATAACCACCTATAGCTAGGTATAACTATATATAGAGACCGATAATGAATACACGCTGAGTGTTGAACTCGACGAATATATTCATTATCCTCCGTAGAAAACTATTGAAATAAATATTACCTTTATTATTTATAATATAAATATTAATCATATAACCTATATGATTACAGTATGTATCAGTACGGATGATTAAGGATTAAGGATTACATATTTTCAATACAATATGATACACGTAAATTAGTGAATTAAAATGAATACATTCAATAATAATTATGATTATATAAATTATAAACCACAAGTGGTTATAATATATATATATATATATATATATATATATATATATATACATATATATATTAATGTAGGATATACACTTATAATCATGTATATAGACGATATGACACTGCAACTTTTATATTAATCTAATATTGGGTAGTATTCAATGTATTCCGCATTACGTCACGAATTAGCTTGTATTGAGAATGCGCCACCTAGCGTGAAAACTAGAAGCCCCTGGCGAGCAATTCAAGCGTTTAACGTTAATTGGTCAGTGTGGAAGCGACGAAAAGTTTAATTTAATCACGTTCCGAATACCACCTATAGCAGCACCGGTCACGTCTGTTTTAATTATTAATAATATTTGAATTGAAACGTAAATATTCAATTATGGATGACATATTTATCAATATATATATATTGAAAATTATATAGAATATTATAGTATATATATACAAGCACGTGTATATTACACCAGTATTACGCTAAAATTACAAATGATAGTGTGTTAGAAAATAGACAATATCATTAGTTTTAAATATTTTCGCACTATAAAATATATCCTGAAATTTGATAATTGGACTGTTTTAAACTCAATTTTTTATTTTATAAAATATATGATTCGGTTATTTTCTTTATATATATATATATATATATATATATGTATATATACATAAGATATAGGTTAAGGTATACCTATATGTATACATATACATATATGTCATATCATGTTTATATTTACATAATTACTTCTATATTATGAATTGTTGTTATATTAAAAAAAATATATAACTTAATATATTTTCCATGTACATATTATTATTATTATTATTGAACATATTAACAAACATGCATGTTCTATATTCTTTACAACATGTTTGATAACGTGCATAGGTAATTATTACAATTAATAATGGGCGTCATTGTTCTATAAGAACATTGTTATATAAGCAACGCGAAGCTAAACATCCAGGGTGAATCTTTTGAGAGTAAAGCTATTATTTTTTATATTTATTGGGTGAAATTAAATATATTCAGAAAAAAATAATTAATATTTTTGTAATATAGTATACTAGTATCGGTAGCAATTAATTATTTATTTTATAAATTATAACTTATACTGCAGAGTGCATACTATAATAAATATACTAACAACAAAGAAGATTTAATATACAATACTTCTTGACGATGATTATTTCTATAACCTAAATGATTTGTTTACCTTAAAGGATTGTAAGTCGCCTGCTTTTTTTATTTTCCCAACTTTATTACTATTCCACCCTATAGGGTTATTATAATACATATACTTCCGGCTAAATCTACTATTACACTTAATCGGATCATTCGTTATTTAATACGTACTACTTACTGTATAACAAGACTGTACCACTCTACTACAACATCTCATCAATCATCTAGTATATGGCTACCCTTCTCCCTCAGATGTATTCATGTATTTAACTACTTATTCTCTCCATAATCCATACATCTATATATTCTTTGAACCCTAGCTGTATTTCTGATTTAATTCATAAACGTAAAATGTATACATCCCTATAGGGGAAAGTAACCTAATACGGACACTTTATAAATAAATGGTTTTCATATTTTATGACTCATTATTTTAATTCAAATTTTACAATATACTAATATTATATGATTATATATATTATTGTGATTTTAAAATTTTATTTAATCTTTTAATTCCATAGATAACGGAGGTATCCGTATTCGGTACCCATGTCCGAATACGGACACCCTGTGTTATAATACATACACATTAAATACCACTAGATAAACTATATAGTATTGATGAATCAATCAGAAAAATTACAATTACATTATTTATAATTAATTTTATGAATAATTTAATGTGATTTAATTAGTAATTAATTTATTAATTTTTATTATTTTATTAATTAATAATATAAGATAAGTATCTAAATAATAACATTTTTAGATTTACCGCGATTTTTATGAAAGTCAGAATAGTTCATACGATGCCCGCTGATTGGTTATAGGGTGTCCGTATTAATACATCTAGAATGTCCGGATTAGTGACTTATATGACTATGAATATTTGATAATAAATATAGAAATTATAAATATAATTTTAAAATGCTTTATTTTTTTAATAACATAGTGTTATATTTTATCGATAGATTTGTATATTCTTGAGAAGGTTTTAAGTAGAATTTTTTTTTCATAAATTTAAAAACGTAATAAAAAATCACTTTATTGGATATATCAGCAATATTTTGAATATTTAAAAAATAAAAAATACTTATTTTAACTATTTATATAATTATAGATATTTTATTTATTAAACATTTTTTTGTAGGATTTATGGTTTCTGAGATACTGAGAGTCTACATGTTTACAGAGTCTATATGTCCGTATTCGATTACTTTCCCATAGTTAGAAGCCGGTAAGGGTAGGGTTAGAATTTATAAGTTAGCTAGATTATGTAATGTGAAACATAAACCTCGCATCGTAAGTGTACGTAGTATATTAATAGCATGCATTAGTAGATATATTTATTAACTTTAAACTATTTAAATGTAACTGTATTTTAAAGTACTGGAAATGAATATATTTCTACTTAATTTACTATCAATATGTAATCATATATAATTAAATATAACGCTATATAGTATAGAACATTGCCTATAGGTTGTGTAATTATAATTGAAAGCCACATCTGTGTGTTAAATATATAGAACAAATGTTATATATAGGTACTTTATAAATATGTACTCTATTATATATATATATATATATATATATATATATATATATATATTATATATATATTATATATATATGAACTTATATATAATTAAATATTAGGATACAAGATACATCTATTATCTGGTAAATATATTCAGGTAAATATATATTGTCAACACATAATTATAATTATATTCTATTTTGGATATTATCGTTAATATTAATCAAATATTATTATCATTAATAAATATATACCTCATATAATGTTAGTATTATCTAGGGGATGATACTATTATTATAAATAATATATCATTTTTATAATTAGTAATACTATAATATTATTAATGTCCTACTATGTCCTACATTGTACCATTATTGGTGGTATCACGATGAAATGATACTATATTTATTATTATTAAATATAATAACTAAAATATACGCATATATGAATATATAGTGATATATCAGATACAGACAGTATAACAATAATAGGAAATAATGAAACGCATTTGAATACATATATATCTTCATTAATATTTTATATACATTTTTGCTTTCATTTTTGTTGTTAACTTTTAATTTTTGTTAGGTTTTAGATAATATATATAAATTGTATTGATCGTTTATTTAGACCATCGATATAAAGAAAGTGGATAATACATTGACGCACGCAATGCTTGTAAAAGATAGACACGCGAATGACACTTTTATCGATAAATTAACAAAATGGCATCAGTATTTTTATTGGATATTAGTCAAATCATATATATCAAATAATCAAATATTAAAATAGTAGGATTTTCGTCGAAATAGATTTAAGTGACTTCCATCTATATCAATGGATTTATATTATAAATATCAATAAAATAGTATGATATCTTCAATTTAAATAATCAAAATTACGATGAATGTTGATATGGTGTATTTTAAATATATAATTTTATTTTTAGTATAGATAGTACATTAAAATTGGTAGTAATTATCAATATATAGGTATAAATAAATATGATTGTTAAATTAAAAGTAGTAGGCCAGATAATATTTAGACATAATAAATCATAACTTATTTATTAAAGTAGTTAACTAATTAAAGTATTTTTAAGTTAACTAATTAAAGTATTTAATTAATTAATAAAAATATACCATTTAAAATATTAAAATAAACCGGAAGGAAATAAATATATACAATAATAATCACAAACAATATAAGTATTACAGGTTGCCACCTGAGATAATCTTTGGATATATTTATTGAATGTAGGGATTATGGGACAAGATATATATATATATATATATATATATATATAGATCATATCCTATACGATTGAATTACATAATTTAGGACTAATATAACCAAGGGCCCGATTATTCATTCATGAAGGTTGATAGAAGATCAGATAGGTACCTATCACGTGATCTGACATGTTACTTACATGTAGGTGAACTACATGATTTCTAAGAAATTAAAGGGAAGATGTTTATACAAGAGAAGCAGACAAATAGAAATAATTCGAAGAGTATATCGAAGAATGAATAATGTATAATATGCGATAAGAAGAGCGTTTGTTTAATGGGAACCAATGAGGTAAGTGTTGATATGAGAATGTAGAGGAATGGACTCGTATATATATAGGTTATATTATGTATGCCGTACGATGTAAGGATTGACGAATGAATAACTAAATTTAGGGAATATATAGAATATAAGGAAATATTGAAGAGGAGTGAGGACTCATAATCTATATGTGAGATAAGATATGAAATATCTAGCATTTAATAAGTGATAAGCTAATTGATTTTCATATATTTCTAATTTAGAAATATAATAATTTACAGATTTAGTGATGGCAGTAATATGAGGAATGCAGAAAAGAGTAGAATCAAAGAGTACACCGAAGTTGAATGCAATAGGGGAGGGAGATATTATAATATTACCAATAAGAAAATGAGGAAAGTAAGTAGGAGATGGATAAAGATCTAACTGTATAGTTGTGTAGTTGTGGAGGTGTTAAGGAGGAGGAGACTATTTGTAATAAATCATTAGTACAATTGGATAGGTGTTCATTGATATCTAAGGGTAAATTAGTGGGAAGAAGAATATATAGATGTAGGATATATAGACCTACATCATATGTATAGAGATGATAATATATATTATGACATTTTGATAGTATGGAGGGTGGTGGATGTAAATATATAAAGAAAAGTTAAAGACCAAGTACTGATCCCTGGGGAACACCACATTTCATAGAAGAAGGGGAATAAAATGAATTATATATGTTGACACTGTTTCTATGATCGGACAGGTATTAAGTTAATACTATTAACTGAACCAGGAAAGGGCAATTTCTCTAATTCAAAGCAGGTGTAGATTACACTATACACTATGATTATCCTGCGTATCTAAAGAACTGGATAAGTCAAGCTTGACTAGTTGACAGTAATTATTATTAAGGGTAGAAGTGATGCTATCAATGACAGGTTGTAGTGATATTTCTTACTAATTCCCTAGTCGAAACCTTTTACATAGTAATATGAAGATTATTGAGGGTTAAATAGGATATAGGTCGACGAGATACAACTCTTTCAAAAAATTATACTCACTAATAGTAGCTGAGATATCGGGCGATAATTGAAAAGTGATTCATTAATTTAATATATAAATAGATGTGAATATCTACCCATAGAGTAGTATCTATATATATACACCTATATATATATATATATATATATATATTTCTACACCTATTTTATCTTATATATACACATATTTCCCTTTGATTATCAGGTAAATTATATATATTCTACAGCGGTCATCTTAGAAAGAGGATTGTATCGATTAAATAGTAATTAGTACCCACTGCAGTGTCCTAAGCAGTGACCAGTAGTAAGCAGTGACCAGTGGGATTAAGGCACTAGTGGTCAACGTGTTCTAATCTTCAGAATTATCCTCTTACGTAATAAGGCAAACTCGTTATTCTATTACATCATGTTATTATAATAGATATTCATTATATGGCATGTGTACGTGTGTATTATAGCTGTTTAAGTCTATTATATATTATATATATGGAATATCCATTAATAATAAAATAATTAAATTTATGTATATTTGGATATTTATCTATTTAATTCTTTATTTACATTTATATTTATTTAATTTTATATATCTAATTTAAATTATATATTATTATATATATTTTTATAAATATTTTATAAAATATTTTTAAATTGTATTAATTAAAATTAATTTTATTTGTTATTATATTTTATATATTTATATTTAAGATGTATTACAAGAATGAATCATTCTTTATTCTTCCATCATTATTAATGATGGCATTTGTTTTTTTTTTTTTCGTTGACTCTTATTCATAAATTTGTCATATTTTACATCGTGTATACTATAGTAGTATGTAGGGGAGTCTCAGGGTGATTAAAAGTGGGGGGGGGGATATCTCAGACTCATCAATTATTATCATATAATTTCTAAGAAAATAAATCTAATGATAACTTGTTCTCAATTTATATATATATGACTATATCTCAACTATACGGCTATATCTAGTCGAATAATATCGAAAAGACTTAAAGTAAACCCCATGAACATAACCATTATCCAATTATAAGATCCTACAACAACACATAGGACATACTGACGAAGAAATATAAGTTTTTTTATGAAAACATAGAGAAAATTATAACTGACTCACCTAAAAAGGACTTATTAATAATAAAGGAAACTAGAACGCCAACGTTGGGAAACATTCACAATGAATAGGTGTGTTGGACTATTTGGTATAGGTGATATGAACGATCCAGGATAAAGACTACTAGAATTCGCAGATAAATATAAATCATTAATTGCCAATACACTACATTCGCACAAAAACTCAAGAATCACAACATGGCATTCACCCAATGGATTAGTACAATATCAAATATATTATATACTAACTCCACAAAGATTTAAATTGAATATTATTCGAAATTCAATGATAACGTAGTATCATTGAATTTCGAATATATTTTAAAAAGGGTTCTGATATTAACAGTGATCACGACCTCGTTGTATGCAATTTAAGACTCAAATTATGATCAAACTAACGCCAAAAAAACAAAATGATTACGCTGTAATGTTAACAGACTAATGGATCCTAAAATTTCCAAGCTTTACTCAAATAAACTAGATGAGAAATTTAATAATATATATATACATTGCGATACTACTATTATATACATAATGTTTGAACACATACTAATAAACACTGCATTATAAATAATAGGAAAGTATCGAATTAATAAAACAACATTGGATCATTGATGACATACTTGATTTATGCGAGAATATCACTAAAAACTAAAAAGAAACAACAGACAGAACTATAGTTCTGTCTATAGACAGCCATTATAGAAAAATGAATTCTATCATTCGGAAAGCAATACAAACGGCAAGAGATGACAATGAAATATGGAAAAATAATAAACGAGCATACCAAACACTGAGCACGTGCTCACAAAGACACGTAGACACCTCACAAAGACATTACTAAGAAGCACCTAAGTAATTTAAGATACTAATGGAAAACCATTAGGTCTACATATCTGAATAAAAGAACATTTTAAATCGATGGACAGAATATTATAATGACCTATATAATCATATATGATAAACCCTGATACTCATGTATTGAGTAATACCGCTATTTTCATCGAGGAGTTGGATACTGAGTTATAAATACTCGATATTGAAGTTATGGATGCAATTAATACTCTGAAGAAAGGTAAATAACCTGGAATTAATAACATACCAAGTGAATTAATCAAACACGTAGGTAATTCTGTTGTTAATATTCTTACTGTTCTGTGTCAAAAATTATGGACTAGCAAAACATGGCGAGCACAATGGACTCAAACACTAGAGATACAAATTCCTAAGAAAGTAAACATTAAGAAATATCAAAACTATAGAAAATTGAGTTTAATTTTTCTTTCAAGCAAGTTTTTATTAAAGATCATTTTTAAAAGACTGAATCCTCAAGTGGAGCAAATACTGTAAAGAGGAGCTATCTGGATTCCGGAAAGGAAGAAGCACAGTGGACACTGTATTCAACAGCAGAAATCTCATTGATAAACATCTGAACAGACAAAAGAATCTATTCCATAACTTAATCGATTTTAAGAAGGCATTTGCTAGAGTATATCATAATGGACTATGGTCCGCACTGCATAAGTTTAGATTCCAGAATGAAAGAATTGTTATGATCAAAGCACTATATGACAACTCTACTTGTGCAGTCCTGATCAATAATACTCAAGGTAAACTTTTAAAAACTACAGTTGGAGTGAGACAAGGTTGTTTGCTGTAACCAATACTCTTTAATATCTTTCTTGAGTAAATCATGGCCGAAATAAAGTACAACTAGGTCCACTAGGCCTACTCGTCATATATATCAATCTGAGTAATGCTATTATAGAATTTAAAGTTTGCAGACGACATTAATCTGTTAGCAGGTATAAACGACGAACTTCAAGAACTGAAAAATGTACTGGCTAATAGTGCCACTAGATGAGGTATGGAGATTAGTGCAAAAAAAAGTGAGTTAATAGTGCATAGTAATGATACTTCAAAACATGCAAACACCACTCTTCATGGGAATAAACTAGAGGAAGTGAATACGTTCTGTTAACTAATCGTAAACCTATCAAAAGATGGATCTTGTGAAACATAAATTAAGATAAGATTAGCACTTGCAACATCGGCTATGATACGCCTATACACCATATGGAATATCAAACATATCAACTTCAAGTTAAAATATAATTTGTACCATCAATAATAATATATGGTTGCTAGACATTAACGATTAATTCAGTTATGTATAACAAAATCCAAGAATTCGAAAATAAGTAACACAGGAAACTGCTCGGGATAAAGTAACAGGAAAGAAAGACTAACTAATATGTAAAGTACAAGATTATTTCCATAATCGGTAATTTCGAACCTTCCTACAAAAGATTAAACGATGCAAGCTAAAATGGTATGGACACATATCCATACATGATGGCCTCTGCAAAACTATGATGCAAGGCATGGTTAAAGGAGTACGTAAATGAGGACGCCAGAAAAATCAATGAATACTATTCATTGAATATATAAGTTATATACGATTATGTACACTAATTATATCGATTATGTACACCATTTATCAAATCATTAATATCTATCTTTGTCCACTCTGTAATGTTATATAATATAACCTTACAAAGTGCACAAAGATGGATATTAATGATTTGATAAATGGTGTACATAATCGAGACGGATGGAGGAATATGTTTCAAAGTTAAGTATGTTAATTCCTTCTACGATTTCCGAGTCACGGGATTAATAGTAATAGTAAGTATACATATAATGCATATTA
Source organism: Osedax fenrisi (assembly GCA_964019155.1). Taxonomy (NCBI): domain Eukaryota; kingdom Metazoa; phylum Annelida; class Polychaeta; order Sabellida; family Siboglinidae; genus Osedax; species Osedax fenrisi. The sequence goes on from OZ025243.1 coordinate 47,893,147, forward strand.
TAGTTAAATTATTATAATTTAAATAGAAAAAGTAAATGATTATAGAGGGATTATTACGATTGACTTGTATTGGGTTACACAACACAAGTCAATGTTGGATACATAGATTTAGAGTAGGCCTACCTAGTGGTACTCTAAATCGATGGTTGGATATACTAATACTACAAAGACTATAAATAGCTGAAATATAATATTTATAATGAATTAAATAATGTGTAGATTTTAAAAGTGGGGGACTATCCCCCCATCGCCCCTTTTATGACGCCCCTAATAGTATGGACTATATATACAACCTTTTGGTACATTTTCTGTCTCCAAATATTACCAGTGTTACCACCTATATACTATTGGCGAAAGTATATTATCTAAGTTGTTAGACTTGGTGAACCCACATTCGGAAAGTTGATATACTATGGATGTTTGTTCTTTATAAGTTGATGTTTTATTTTAATATCTGAATGTTGTACTATATTTATTATTATACTATTTATTATTTTGAATTATTTTCCTATATGATTTTTTTCTCATATGTGCATTGCACAACTACATCATCTACATTTCATCCTTCTAACTCCCTCAATGAAATGCTAACATAATATTTACATTAAAATCTTCTCCTCCGAATGATATACTACTATTACTTATTGTTATATTAAAATCCTATAGGTCATATATAATCCTATCCTAGTCTCACAATAATTTTAAATAAATAATAACTATCGACTACCAGACACACCACTACTGAATATAATTGTTCTGAATTTCCTACAAATGACCCAACCCAAATCAACAATATTCCAAAATACGTCCCCTTTCAAATGTGCTATAAAAAATATCTACAAATAATTAATGGCACATTTCGACAATAATTAGTGTTTGGAGAAAGACTAAAGACAGTTCTATATCACAACCAATATATTTAAAAAAATCACATAGTACTGAAACGGATTTCTCATACTCTTTGATAACCTATTAAATATTATCGATTCTAAATAACATATATGTTTACTACTATTTGAAATATTTCAAAATTTGAACTTTAAACTGGATATTATTATACCTACACACCTACCTGCATCTACTGGAATCTAGATAATGCAAAGATGAATAGGTTACATTATAGTAAATAGTAAAGTACCCTACTTCATTGTATTCCTTAGTAATCTTAACTTGCAGTTATAATTAATAAAGCAACAACCAGACCTTATCACATTGTCTACGGTATTCCATAAAGTTAATTACCGATTATTATCTAATTATTCTATTATATACTTCGCCTCAAACATATTGTTAACAATAATAGCCTACTAATTACAACCTATACATGTGAAAATCCACTTTATACTTGGTTTAAACACGTCGATCGCAACTATTAACTACATTTTTGCCATGACCCCATCTACATAGCTTACTAATGATGATTTTCTATTAATTATTAATTGGGTTATTAATGATTGTATCATGCGGTGGTGTATTATATGCCGAGTAGTAAGTTTACCGGTATGATTGTGAGGGGATCATCTCAAGGTATTAAGGACTTGGCACATCATTACTGAAAGTTGGTAGCCTTATACTATACGTTCATTGTGGTCGATTTATGAACTATGTGTTGTTTTTCCCTCTTTATTTGAACACATCTTGTTTTATTGTTATTTTTATCTATTATTATTTATATATAATATTTATATATTTATTTGTATTTTAACTATTTTAATATTTAAAATTTTACTTTATATTTATATTTTGCTTTTAAATTTCCAATTTTATTTTATCTTTGTCAATTTTATTACTGTTTGTTTTTTTCCATTCCTTTTGCTGACAGGTAGATATCTCGATAAGTTCAGTGAACTTCTATATCTACATGGGTTCATTCTCGTTTATTACGACGAACCAATCTGATTATTATTATTATTATTATAAATCTATGCGGAAAATACATACATTTTTTTTCCAAATCAACCTTAATGTTATAATTATCCACATTGAAATAATGATTACATTTATCTTTATTTTAAAACAATTAACTTTGTTTAACTATTTTAATAATATCAAATGAACATCAGATTACTATTTACAATGTATAAATAAACATATACCCTACTTATAGGAAATTCCATATCTAAAAATAGCAATTAAGATATGCTGTAAGGTAAGAAAAAAGATTCAGATAAAAGAGAATCAAACTATACATGTGGTCTCGGTATCAAAATGCATGGAATTAGCTTTGGAACCAAGAGTATTTATCTATTACTAGTGATAAAATATAGAGATTACATAAAAGAAATTCATTTAGTAAAGATTTATTATACATAATTATACGATTATAAATGAGTTTCATAATACATGATTTTTTTGAATAAATGTTTTCTATTTATTACGATTTAAGTAAACGAAAATAAAAATATTATTGACCCAAGTATAATTGATACAAAAGGTGTTTACTTACCATGTAAACATAAGTTTCCAAAACAATATATATATTGCCTATATGATAACTTTAGATATATATATATATAATATCTTTGTGTATAATATATTAGAATTTATTGTGAAATGAATATAGAAATAATCCCGTGTTTGTATCCTTAGTGTAGGTGTAATTAATCAATTGTTAACAATTATTGAAATTCAATCACATTCTGGAACTGTGTGACAAATAAAGTAATGACAATATTGGTAAAATTAAACCTAGATATAGTATATTAAAGGCAACTTATCTAACAAAAGTCTAGCAATATTTCTAATATATTTAATTTTGCACAGGCTTCATAGAGAAATTAAATCCACTGACTATAGTATTCAGTAAGTAGAAAATTCTATGAATAATTTTTGATAAAATTCTGTAGAATATTCTACAGTTTATAGTTATACATATGTTCACCTTCATAGAAATATTACAAACTATTGTTTGTAATAAAGTATACTTTATTCCTGAAAGATAAAATACTTTAAAATATATTTGTGATTAATATATTATCTGATATAGTATACAATATTATGGTTTAGGTGTATTGATCGCATCAAATAACGCTAATGCTATGAAATTTTATGAATGTCAATAATTTAAGTTATCATATATTCAGTAAGATATGTAATATAAATATTAGGATGCACTATTAATTAAAATATGATTTAAAAATATTGCAAGCAAGTCCAATTTAAATTGTAAATAAGTTTAATAATATACACCTAGAAATTATAAGATTCGAGAATAAATGAATTAAGTATAGAAATAAAGAAAATATGTAGGATTTTTTTTACGATTATCTGAATGAATGTGAGGATTAAACAGTTTATGCCAATATTTGCAGATTCATTTGAATATAATTATTGACAATTTGTAATTGTACACACTATTAATGTGGATAGATCTATAACTTTGCATACTCATTTTATCTAAATATAATATTCTATGTGATATTCTACTGTATATGCTATTTATATAAAATAGTAAGAAATAATATCTAGATATTCTTATACATGTGTTATATTATACATATTATAAAAGTTTAATAAAAGTATTATAGACATATGGGAGAATTATTTGTTTATCAGCAATCAGTTTTTGTTCTGGAAATAGAGGCTCCACAAACTGAAGCTCATTACAATAAATATTTTAGAAGTTCTATTATCTTAAAACTAGCACGACTTTCTCTAAATTCACTTGAAAAAAATCACTAAACATTTATTTTAATTTAGTTACATATTCTTAATAAACAATTTATTTATCTAAATAATATATCAAATTTATATTAGTAGTGTTATATTGTATACACAATTTTTAAAATATATGGATATAATTTGTAGACAAAATATTTGTATATATCCATAATAAATATTTGCCAAATCAAATCTAAAAACAATACTATATATAATTGTATCTTTTTATATTACATAAAAATACATTATTATAAAACTACAAATAGAATATTTTAGAAATTGATAACACTTGTAGTAATTGAAAATTGAGAATTCATTTTATATATTATAATATAATAGGAATAATTGTAAATATATAATAAAATTATATAATACGTATGTGTGATGTAATTAACTAAACTAATTAATAAAACATATATTACAAATATAAAATTTATTAGTAAAATAAAATTGTTAATTATTGCTCAATGAAACAGATAGGTATAACAAGTATAACAAATACACGCGTTCCTGTGTGTATAACTACTAATACACATATTACGTAATACTATCGGTGATGTAAAACTAGGAAGATGATAATGATGATGCTGATATAACAATAGGCTTCATCCTGTATTCGTCATCACTCGAAGATCTATATATCGTGTCCTTCAATGTCCTTATATCTCTATTTATACTGAAAATAATGTAATGCATGTTAAATATATATATATATATATATATATATAGTCGATACGTTCCTATTATGATAATTACACTCGTAATAATACTACAGTAAGCTATAGTTTACATTGAACAACCAAAATTATATCCATTGAAGCAATAGATGTATTACAAATTATAATTTATAATATAAATTAATCAATTATAGATATAAATACATACAATTTAAATATAGCCTTGATATAGAATTATCTGTGATAAATTTTCTATTTGATCTCATCGTATAAATACAGAAATAATCAATGTTAAAGCCTTATTAGAAATACAAACTGAGAATCTGTAAGTTTTGCATCCAGTAAGTTTTGTAAGTTAAAAAGAGTCAATCTGAGATCACTTGTACCAAGGCCCACATAATATCTCACCTGGTGTATAGAATAGAAGTTAAAGGTTGTATATATATATATATTTATATATATATATATATATAGATATATATATATTAAACATTTTAACAATAACCTGGGCAATGTTTTTATTTAATAAGTAGATGGCGTATTCAAATTGATATTTCTCTTTGCCTTTGGAGTATAAAGGAAATCTGCGTTGATGTGTGACTTACGGTTAACAATAGAATATATTATGTAATATTCTATATATGAAAGTGTTATATCAACATGTTTGTATCGCAAATTAATGTTATTAATGAGATCCCCGATTGTAAAATATATTCGCGTCATTAGGCTAAACTTAAAAATGAGATTAGTGATGAGTATATGAGCTTAAATCCCAGGGGTCAGTTGTTTCGATAAAATAAAATAATCCTAGGATTATAATTAGCTATCTCTGTAATGTTAACTATTGTCCTAGCACAATTTTATCGCAGTAACCTACCCCAGGGGTTTAAAGGTAAGTAGGGGTGTAATAACATTCTCTCATGTTGTTCGAGTTTCTTGAACGTGTAGTCGCAGATCTGCGACCTTGAGCCGCTGTTCAGGATGACGTACCGAAGAGGAAGGTCGAGGAACCTAGTGATCATCGTCAACAAGTGAGACGTGTATCCCAGCGATACGCTTAGCTCGCTGTCGTCCGATACTGAAATGTTGAGGGGACGTGCCGATAAATATAGTAATAATATAATTCACCATGTTAAAAGATAGAATGAATATACATGGAGTATTATTATTTAATAAGGTTCAATTTCTTATTTATAGTAGCTAATGACCTACATTTTTTTCTATATTTAGATAATAAATACGCTTTATATGCAATAAAACAAATCGAATGTCACACGCCTCCTTAAGGTGTGTAGTTCTATTGAGAGTGGAAGGCTAACACTGCTAGCTTATTCGCGATATCAAATATCTTAATCTTGATTTATATTAATATCATATTTTACGTGAAAATGTAAAGAAATTAAATAATTGAAATAATACATAACACAGAAGTAGCTCTTTACATCAATATTGTAATACCTTTATTAACAGTTGTAAGAAAAGAATTCTATATATGCATCATGGAAATAATTATGATTGGTAATAAGTGAATTTTGTGGAGTATTATTTAAGTAAATTAACTGTAATAAACTTAATAACTTAATAACCATGTAGCAGTGCATATTTATTATTATAAAAATAGAATAATTAGCTAATAATATTACAGAAAAACTAAATTATATAAATTATTTTAAATTCATTGATTCAAGATTTCTTACTAATAACATACTTTGGAGCGTTAGTTTTTTATCAACAATTATTTTACTTTAAATATTAAAATAAATTGTAATCTTTAAATGGTGTATAATGGATCATTAAATATTAATTATAATTATGAATATACTATATGCATTATGCAGTATATGTATAATAATGCATTATAAACATATATCTACACTAAATATAATATACATTGTTTATTACATACAAAAGTTTAGAAGCCTAAACTTTTAAGTAATAATTATATCTCTTTATTTTTGTATACAATTTACAATGTTAGGAAGGTTCCACCGTTAGATTGAATAATAATATAATTTATAAAATTTTCGAATTTATAAAAAATATATAGATGATATTATATTTGTACTTTTAATACAAAATTTTGCTTTGATACACTTATAATAAAAACCAAATATATTTGACCAAATAATGTATTATTTTTATTATAAGTATTATTTAAAGCAATATATATATATATATATATATATATGTATACATTCTAAAAACTTTAATATACCTATACCTATATAACATCATATATTTTTTATAATCACTGAAAATTTTATAAAAATGTATTGAATGGTTCAAATGTTGGACTTTCCAAAAATTATAAATTGTGTAAATTCAATTATTGAGCGTCTAAAGTTTTGTGTATAATACATATTATATAATAATGTGTATTAAATTCTGTATAGGAGTATGTTTATAATAGATAAACAAGGCACTTATAATTACATTTGTACTACATATTATACAATATTTTAAATATAATGAATTATATTTAAATATTTTAAAGTAAAATAATTGTTGATAACAAAATGAAAAGAACGCTTTCTCACTTTAATAATTCAAAATATTTAAATATTGTATTAATAATCTATAATGTTATCATTAAATATGAAATAATATATGATATTATTATTTAAAAATAAACATACACTTATTATTCATAGATTATATGTAATTAATGCAATAAATAATAGAAATAAAGTAAGAATATAAAATAAATGTGTATTAAATTAAATTAAGCAAATAATTATTTATAATAAATTTCCCAATCAATATAAACTTCATTATTTGAAATACCCGTATATGGTTAAAACTCTGTAACGAGTATCAACATGTATATATATTTAAAATCACATAGTATTATATCACAATAATGAAGCACCCTATTCAATCTTACACATATACATTCGTGCATATACACATACACACACATAAACAAACACACACACACATATATATATACGTACATACTAGTGCTGTAAAGTAACTCACTTTTTGAAGTATCGAACTTGTATATAAATTACGCCGATCATTTTTATAGAGTCGTGAATTTGGGTAAATGATGCCTACCCAAGACTTTTACTCTACAAGCAAAAAACGAATCAAGACTATTACTTAATGGGTTAAAACCAAATTAAGACTCTTACTAGATATAACTGAGTACAACCGATGCTTTTTATGTTACATTTTAATCATAATTATTAATTATTTATTATAGATATATAAATATTAATCTATATATCTCTTGCATAATCTGTGTATAAATAAATGTTATTATTTCCATAGGTGGCTAATTTATGTTTTTATTATTTTTAGTTTTTTAATATCTAATATCTGCATCGATGCTTTGGGTAACTGAGACTGAGACTGCATCGATACTTTGGATAACTTAAATTAATTATTTTATCAAACATATGATCGCAAGTTCGATAATTGCACAAAAAGTTATATTACTCGAATTCAAAGTTCGAAAGTCATAAGTTCAAAATTTGTAAAGTTTGAAACCACATTTTTTTTAAGTTCGAAGTATCAAAAGTTTGATACTGTTCGATACATGTTCGAACTGTTCGAGTTCATGTACAGCACTAGTACACACACACACACACACACATACACACACTTATACACCTACAACTAACGCTGAAGTAACTCGGGGTTAGGAAGCTGAATACCGAGGATAGCGATGGTGCCCTGAGTCTCGCGGATAGGGTAGATGTAGCGCAGCTCTGATATTAGTTGTTTACGTCTGACTAGCAGGTGACTGTTTACTAGTAGTAGGTTCTCTCTAGGGGGGCGGGGGGGGGGCGAGGGGAGTAGTGGTACCTTAGCGCGATGCTACCTTACAATCTACGCGGGGTAATTAATTCATTATAGTATGAGTGTGAAATACAATATACATTATATACAATTATGTAATGTGTATTTGGGTTGTAAAATTTAAAATACTTAGAAAGCTTCTAAACTATTAAATCTAAATAATCAAGGTTCCAAATACAAACAAAAATTAAAATCCTAAAATCTAGGTCTTCGCATACTTCAAATACAAAATATAGGGGCTACGAAGCCTTCAAATCCAAATCAATCCTTTAAAAGTATAGAATACATCATAAGTGCAGATCTAAATATTAATCGTCAAAGATGTAACTGATTGTTTAATAATAATAAATAAATATATATATGAAATATAGTATTTCTTTAAATAAATCTTACTTCAACTATGAAATTATTCCATATATTAAATTGATTTTATTTATATATATTATATAGTTTTAAAAAAAATTTGTATATTAAATACTTTTATAGTCTTATTTTAAATACTTGATTCGACTTGAAAATCAACTAGGGGGGGTATATTTCATTAATTTTTAAATGGATTTAGAATTCATATTATAGATCTCAAGATTTGAACTCGACACTCAATGGTTTTACAACCCGTTTGTAAAACCATTGTTTCGTAACTATCATTTATTGAGATGTGTAGTTAATTCTCACCTCATTTTGAAGTAATCTTCGGATAATTTCTTGATTTTTGATTTCTCCTTAATCAGCGAATTATTCGAGGTAGTCAGATAAGTGTCTGGTGGGGTGATTAAATAATGTTACATGTGACTATAATAGCAGATACTACTGTTATGTAATAATAGCCACAACTATTAAGTCATGCTTATCGCTATAGTGTAATATCAACTTAAAAGGCTGGAAACTCTACAATGAAGTTGATGGCAGTGTATAAACCGCTAGGTAACAAGGTTATTTACATCACGATGTAATGTCCCGGGTCTACTGCAATACCACTACTACGGAGATAATGTAGTACTGTATACCTTGGATACCGTACACCTACTAGGATACCGTAGACCTACTAGGATACCGTAGACCTACTATGATACTATAATCACCGTACTATTATACTTGAGCTCCTCAGCGTCAGAAGTTCGCTGACAACGATAGTTGTTATTACTACTAACGTCTCCATGTATTACTGATAGGTACATTGAGATATGACGTAATACCCCATACTATAGAGATGATGCAATACCTGGGTGCACGTGTACTAACATCTAGTATGATTAGACAGGTGCATCTGACAGCTGAGATGATGCAATACCTGGGTGCACGTGTACTAACATCTAGTATGATTAGACAGGTGCATCTGACTGCTGAGATGATGCAATACTTTGGGTACACGTGTACTAACATCTAGTATGATTAGACAGGTGCATCTGACAGCTGAGATGATGCAATACCTGGGTGCACATGTACTAACATCTAGTATGATTAGACAGGTGCATCTGACTACTAGCATGCTTCGCCAGGATCACGTTTAGCTTCCTCTTCGCGATCTCCTGCTGAATCAGACCCAGCTTACAGACTGTGGTCTCTATCCGCGACCTCTGAAAGGTCATAGGTAATAATTTAATTAATGAATGAATATGAATTTTTACTTATATAAATATATTGTATTGTATATATATTCCATGTGTATTAATTATTTATTTATAGTATATAAGTAAAATAAATATATTCATTCATTAATTTATATGGTAAACACAGGGGCAGGGGCAATAATGATAGTTACAGATGACCTAACAACTACACTATGCTATACGTAATAACTAAGTTCAATAAAATATTCTAATATACAACGTAGAAACTCTATAATTATAATAAATTAAACATATAAATATATATACACATCATATATACATATATTTGAATATTGTGTTCTATTTATAGATTATTATTATTGTTATTGTTGTCGTACCAACAGTTTGTCTCACTTTCTTTGATTTTTCGGAAACTATTTCTATTTGTGAAATTAACAAGTTTAATGATTTTTTAGAATCAAACAACGCATTCTTCACCACTTGAATTCTAAATTAACAATTGTTATATCATATTAATAATAATATAATGACATCATTAATTATAATCTAGTAAATATTGTATGGTATGAATGTGTTTTATAATAATGTATTAAATAATATGATAATATCACAATTTTAAATTAGTAAAAAACATGTAATTTTAAATAAATAAGAATTATATATGGAAAATTATTTTATAAATAAATTTGTCTATAATTATAACTTTAGAAATTAATTGTTTTTATAACAAAAAATAAATATTATATTTATTCTAAATTAAAAATTTAATATATACACGCATATTTTATTAATCAATTTATATATGTTTAAAGATTACCTTTTCAAATTCTCAATGTTATACGATTGCCTGAGTTTCAGCGAGTTCAACTCAAACGGAAGTTTTCTATGATTCGGGATGACCTTGAAAGAAATATAAGGTCTTATATATATAGGGTTAGGTGTGAAATGATGATGATGTGATGATGATGGTGATGATGATTATGATGATGATGATGATGATGATGATGAATATTATGATGATGAAAGTGAAGATGATGATGATGATGTTGATGATGAAAGTGATGAAAATGACTAACAAACTGTTCAGGTAAACAGTAGTATCCATTGAACATGTTGAATAATATCACATTATTCAAGAAGGTTAGATTATTACACTGGATCTGTGAACATAATGAATTAAATAATCACAAATGTTAACGAATAGATACAAATATTACCTTAATGTATTAAGGCCCTGTCACAGTGTATAAATGGTTAATTATCATAAAAAAATATATTATTCCATAAAACTATCATTTACTGTGTAATTTAGTATCTATGAAAAATGTGCATGCAAAAACTATCTATAAATCACATAAAAACATATTTTTATGACCCTACTATCTTTAAAAAAATGTAAATTATAATAAAATATAATAAAATCTATCCTTTTTATATAATAGGAATATAATAATATGTATATAGTACATTATTATATAGATACTATTATATATTATAAAAACCATTATAGTCATTTATAAATGTAATGTGATAGATAATAAATAAGTTTATAAAAGATAAGAAATAATTATACAAATATTATGCTATGAAATTTCAAAAGCATATTACTCAGTGATCAATATTTTCACTCTAGGTGTGTATTCGTTGTTCTACAGGAAAATATATTTGATTTTTTTTGATAATTGTTATAGCATTATAGAAAATATATTTATATGGATATAATTACAGTTGAATATTATAAAAATAATATTTCAAATAGTTTCATAAATTTATATATAAATAATAATTTAAAAAAAAATATATATTATTAGATATATGTATAAATATATATACATATAACAATATATATATTATGAATGTTCTATTATAATATTGTTGTACTATACAAAAAAAAGTGACTCAGTTCAGATTATAGTTCTAATGTGACAAGTATTCTGAATAGACATGTATTTTACTATATCTATATACATTGTATCTTGAAAACATTTGGAAAATGTGGTCTGATCAGCGTATACACTGTGATAGGGCATTAATAGTGTTAATTTAATACATAGTAAATTATTATATACGACATATTAATTCACTCTAATTATATATAATGTTAGTATATGATAGGGTATATATACACACTATTGCATAACAATGTATAAACCTCATCGCCAATGTACACTAGATTTTTAAATGCGAAAGTTTTCGTGAAATACTTTGAGAAAAGCTCAGTTTTCGAGGACGGTTTGATGTAGATTTCGATGTCAATCACTGTATGTTGTTTATAGTAACTATAGTAACAATAACACATGTCATCGCTATTACGTAATAGTACTAACCCGAGTCTGGCAGGTCTATGAACTGTGACTTATCTATTAAACACCACGATGGATTCTGTAGAGCGATTACATTGTGTTACGTCACGTTTATGTTGCATAATATGTACATAGGGAATCACTATTGGTGGTAATGTAATTTACATATATTTTATGTAATTAATGTATATAATTAATATATATATATATATATTTATATATTATATATTTGTTGTATAATATATATAAACATATATTTATCTAAATTCGCAATTACATGAATATTACATCACATCTACCTAGTATAGTTATGAATATTTAATATATATCAACAGAAATATCGTATTGATCTATATATAGATATTGCACAATAATACAATGAATAGAGATGATCACATGCAGTGTGTTATTACAAGTGGATTACAGCGGGATGCTAAACATACACAGTGAGATGCACTAACCATGGAACAAATGCTCGAGCTACTGGTATATATGTGTTCTGTGAATTAGGTGTAAATGTGATATGGATGTGTATATAATGGTAAGTAGAGTAGTATATATAGAGTGGTATATATGTTTGGTTGTATAGTGTTGCTGAGGGAGATATTTATTAACATAGATATACACTTATGGAGTATACAGATTATAATCACTGAATTATAATTGACAATTAGGAGATGAATTAGGCAATGAGGTTTAGTTAATAGTGTGATGATAAATAGCATTCTAAGGACAGTGAGGGATGAGGTTGGATACACTTAGTTATCTAGGCACGTATCTATTACCCATATAGACATGTAAGGCATGGTTACGCTATTACGTTAGTCATGCTTTGTTATTGAATATCATTAGCGAATGAAATATTTACTAATAAATATGATTAGAAAATTCTATATTTATTAATAAATATGTTTAGATAATGCAATAGGTACTTTTAGTATGATTCAATAATTAAGTGCTATATTTACTAATACAATAAGCCAATGAAGACGAGTGCAAAGTGGAACCTCACATTAGTTATAAGTGTTGTTATCATAGCAAAGTAAGGGGTTGTTATTATAGTAGTATGATTCATTAGGTGTATTATTATAGTGGTGTAATACATACAGAGAAGTATTACTATATCAGGGTATTGATGTATACATACAGTAATAACAAGCATAGATAGTTGAAATGCATAGCCATAAGAGCTTAACCATGCCTTACATGTCTATATGGGTAATAGAAACAAATCACATGGCTAGTTATAATACATAGTTATAACTACAGCGTACGTCACACATGTAAAGATAGTGACAATATCACCTCGTACTAGTTGTAACTCACTTAGAGAGTGATTGTTGTAGTATGGACAGTTGAACATGGACAGTTGAACAGTTGACTGATGTGTCAACGTAATGTACAACTGGCTATCCGGTGAGAGGTTAACTGTCCTTTAACAGTGTAGCCAGTCTATCTAGTACTAATTCAGTTACGCTGAACATTGGCACTATCAACTAGACAATCCGGTTGAAAATGTGTAAGACTATGATTACAAACACATCTAGGGTATCCTGTTTGTGCGTATAGATCATGAGATAATCTCTCGTAGAAATGCTTCAAGCGGAAATTGTATTTACTCTCTGAACTCTATAACTATTTCACTTCAATTCTATATAACTAAACATAAACAAATAAGTGGACAACTATGTCCAACTGGCCATACCACACGAACATCGCAGGCCTAGCTAGCTATACCCTAACTACACTGTTAATGATAGGAATGCTTACTTGCGTCTATAGCGATCGTGAAGTAGATCTGCAGGCCGGTGGTCATGTGATCGATACAGTCAAAGTTCAAGTTACGGATACAAATTCCTTTCAAGTTCCTCAACCGTTTCTGCGAGTTATACATATGCGGGTATTATTACAAGTATATGATTATGTAATATGACTACTCTCACGAACACTCTGTATCCAATTCGAATATGAATTATGAAGTAAGTTTATATATTATATTAATTCTAGTTTAAATTTATGTTATTATTATTTAACATCATTTAAATATTTTATTATACTGATAACATTTTAATTATATTCTAGTAGTATACACATTTAATGAAATGTGATATTGCAATTTTAATGTATTTATAATAATCTATATGAATTTTACTTACACTTTAATATAATTACAGATATATATTTCAATATAAACACACATTTTTAAATAATACATAATATAGTGGAATAATTAAAGAATTCGAGCAATCTATTTTTGACATATATTGATATTATGATGTTAACAACATTATAATGATATAGGTTATAATCTAGTTTCTGTTAAAGATCAATATATTATTATTTTCTTAACAATATCTCATGAGTCTGCATCTGCACTGGTTATTTAAACTTCATTGATATTATTCATTATAGAGATATGCTAGAGATATTAAAATAGCTGTATAATAATTAAAATAGATCTATAGGGGTTATAGTTTGCATTTCGGTGTATTTCACGTTATACACAAAATGATAATTAAACATAGATAAATGAGCGCCCCTTTAGAACATATGATATAACATTACATGACATAGAGTTTACAATAGGATATGAAGTAATATGAGAGACACACAAACTGAATACATATGACCTCGTATGCGATTACTTACAGATATCTGTAAAGTTACGACTTTAAATAACATTGACCTGCTCATTAAAATATGTGTAATACAGATCATTAACATATATATTCGTATTGAACATAACTATTTCCCTATACGAATTAGTTGATATATTATCTTAGAAATACGTCATTAAACATGAACTGTAATATTTATCAGTAATATTAAGATTATAAGTGTAACACTTCTGTGAGTAAATTTGAATAATATATTATACTTATATGAAACCCAATACCTATCTCTAGCATCAAACTCTAATTAGGATATCTGATATCTACGATATTTAAAATAACACCTGAAGATGCTAACCAGAACAAATAAATCCTCACAATAAACTAGTTATTTACTTGTGTGCGATACACAATATATATTAATTAATTAGTTATAAAATATTGATGAAATATAATTATTATATAATATATTGTTCTTGATTTATATTGTAGTTTACATGTAATTATGCTATAAATATGTGAATGTATTCTACTGTATGTGATATTACATTTAAAATTAAATAAAAATATAGCTATTTTAAAATATTCTATACTTATTATTGGAGGTTTATTTATTACCTAATCATAATAATCCATATTGATATTATTATATATCGTATAATATTATATAATAGAATATAATAACATATGTTATTATGTAATAAGAAAGATGTTGCGAAGCAAAGATATAATACGTCTTATCTACACAAACGTAATTAATAGCGAACCCTGCGGTTGCTGAAATATATTTAGGTTTTACGTGGTTTTATACAAGATTTTCAATATTTAATATATATTATATTAAATTACATGAAATATAAGTTAGATTTTACGAACCTTATACATATATATATATATCATTTAAAACCAAAGTATTCTATTGCTTTATTATATATAGTAATTAAAACTTAGTTTTCGTCATATAAATAATAATATTAAACTATAATATTACATTTTAAAAGAGGATAGTTGATAAAAATGTACATTACAAATAACACATTTTTCTAAATAATAACCTATGTAAATAGCACTGTTCGTGTTTTGTATAAAAAATCAAATTACATGATTTTACGTATGTTATATCTTCCCTTAGAAAATCTTTCATAATAAATAACATAAATCAATTATATTCGACGTATGTTACGAATTTACTTTTTTGTTAAGATTTGACGTTGTATCAAATAATGTCGTTCTCAAACGAATTAAACAGTTTAAAATTGCATTTAAATGTAATGTGTAATATTAGTAACATTATGTTACATTACATTTATATTCAATATAATATTGAAACAAGTATTAGGTTACTTATTATTATAATAATTATGTGAATAATTTATATATCATCTAAATATATAAATATTCTTACCTGGAATAAAGAAATAGACTTCATTATATAATTTATATATTTGTTATTCGATAAATATTTATACAATAACTTATTGTTTAAATAAATATCACATTAATAATTTAAAAGTAAGTGGTCGAGTATTTTACGATTCATTTAATGATTTTTTATTAATAATTAACAATAATGAATTATTTATATAAAGTCAGCATAGTTAAACAACAAATTATATAAACAATATTATATTATATATATAATTAAGTCATTTGATGTGTATTTTAATATGAAAATTAAATTAAAAAATTAAATATATAAATTAATTACTAATGTAATCACTAGAATAAATCTACGACTACACATATTTTATCATACACATATTTATTATAAATTATTATCTAATGCATTATGTTTGATATAATATAATGTTAATATGTAATTAACAATGTATTAATCCGTATTAATATTATTAATATTTTTTGAGTTTGAATTAAATTTGTATTTATCTTCCCGGGTTATACCCTATGACCTCTTAGAGGGTTATAAATTCGGTAAATATTTATTGATTAAATAATATTTTTCATTTAAAACACAGATATATAATTATAATTATATGTGTCTCTGATAAAAACCAAAATTGATAAAATATATGAGGAATTCTATAGAATATTGTAAATAAACTAGACTGCTGCGTACATATACAATGTTATTTATGGAAACTTGAGCGCATGATTCATCAATCTTATCATAATAAATCGTTATTCATCGAAGCTATAAAATATTATAAGCATTATATTTTATATAATATATAGAATATATAGGTTTTTGGGGAAATGATTTTTCCAAACATCTAAATTCTATAAACCTATGAGTGTGATACTAAATACTATCATATTTTCGAAACAGTGAACAACACCCTTGATTGTAATATTAAACACACATTTATGAAAATTAACATTTTCTCTAAATATAAACTATATTTAATATAGTATTAATATTAAATAATATAATATTATATAGTATATATTATTTATGTCTAGTTGATAATTGCATATCTATATTCCTCCTGATTTTACATGCAAATCATTCGATTTTTAGTTACATATATATATATATATATATATATATATATATATATATATATATATATATATATGGTAATAACCCTAATAAAATTAATATAATAATAATATATAAAATATAATATTAATATATATTAATATTTCTAGAAAGTGAGCATGTTTTCATATTCGATATATAAATCTAACAAGTAGGAATCCTATCATTTAGAAATCATAAATATTACATTAAGATATATATATATATATATATATATATATAACAAATAACATATAACAATGCGGCATCGTCGCGAAGCGACGATTCTACGAATTTACAAAATAAATGCAAGATCGGAAGACAACAGTTATACACATCTTTTATTCCTCTTTAATATGCACTATCAAAATGTGAGATTGTACCGTGTTATCATATGATATATATATATTAAAGTGGATTTATAAATTAAGATTTTAAATTAATTCGCCTCGAATATTCAATAGGTGGCGTTTTTAATAACATTATTTTCATCCAATGAGTTTCATGGTTACAAGTAATCTCGTACGAGATAATTTCGTACCACTTATTTAGTAATCTCGTACGACGTACGACGTACGACGTATGTACGTAGTACGTCGTACGTTGTACAACTTATTAAATTTAATTTATTTCATAATTATATAGTTCTTATACGAATATATATAACTTATATTATAGACAGACGAGATGCTCCTATAGGGCTAACTCCGATAGGGCTAATTAAGATAGGGCTAACTCCGATAGGGCTAATTAAGATAGGGCTAACTCCGATAGGGCTAATTCAGATAGGGACAACTCGATAGTGGTAACTCATATAGGGTTAATTCAAATAGAGCTAACTCCGATAGAGCTAATTCAGATAGGGCTAACTCAGATAGGGCTAAATAAGATAGGGCTAACTCTGATAGGGCTAATTCATATAGGGATAACTCCGATAGTGATAACTCAGATAGGGCTAATTCAGAATGAGCTAACTCCGATAGGGCTAATTCAGATATAGCTAACTCAGATAGGGCTAATTCAGATATGGTTTCTCCGATAGGGCTAATACAGATAAGGATAACTCCGATAGTGCTAACTTAGATAGGGCTAACTCCGATAGGGATAATTAAGATAGTGCTAACTCAGATAGGGATGATTCAAATAGAGCTAACTCCGATAGGGCTAATTCAGATATGGCTAACTCATATAGGGCTAACTCAGATAGGGCTAATGTAGATAGGGCTAATTCAGATATGGCTAACTCAGATATGGATAATTCAGATAGGGTTAATTCATATAGAGCTAACTACGATAGGGCTAATTCAGATAGGGCTAACTCAGATAGGGCTACTTCAGATATAGCTAACTCCGATATGTCTAATTCAGATATGGCTAACTCAGATAGGGCTAATTCAGATAGGGCTAACTACGATAGGACTAATTCAGATAGGGTTAATTCATATAGGGCTAATTCAGATATGGCTAACTCATATAGGGCTAATTCAGATAGGGCTGACTCAGATAGGGCTGATTCAGATAGATCTAATTCGATAGGGCTAATTCAGATATGGCTAACTCAGATAGGGATAATTCATATATGGCCAACTCCTTAAGGCTAACTACGATAATAATGATTCAGATAGGGCTAACTCAGATAGGTCTAATTCAGATAGGGCTAACTCATATAGGGCTAATTCAGATATGGCTAACTCAGATATGGATAATTCAGATAGGGTTAATTCATATAGAGCTAACTACGATAGGGCTAATTCAGATAGGGCTAACTCAGATAGGGCTACTTCAGATATAGCTAACTCCGATATGTCTAATTCAGATATGGCTAACTCAGATAGGACTAATTCAGATAGGGTTAATTCAGATATGGATAATTCAGATATAGCTAACTACGATAGAGGTAATTCAGATAGGGCTAACTCAGATAGGGATAACTAAGAGAGGGCTAACTCCGATAGGGCTAATTCAGATAGGGCTAACTCAGATAGGGCTAACTCAGATAGGGCTAATTCAGATAGAGCTAATTCAGATAAGGCTAATTCAGATATTGCTAACTCAAATAGGGCTAATTCAGATAGGGATAACTCCGATAGGGCTAATTCAGATAGGGCTAACTCAGATAGGGCTAATTCAGATAGAGCTAATTCAGATAGGGCTAATTCAGATATGGCTAATTCAGATAGGACTAATTCAGATAGGGTTAACTCAGATAGGGATAACTCCGATAGGGCTAATTCAGATAGAGCTAACTAATATAGAGCTAATTCATATAGGGCTAACTACGATAGGGCTAATTCAGATAGGGCTAACTCAGATAGGGCTAACTCCGATAAGCTAATTCAGATAGGCCTAACTCAGATAGGGCTAATTCAGATAGAGCTAACTAATATAGAGCTAATTCATATAGGGCTAACTCAGATAGGGCTAACTCCGATAAGATAATTCAGATAGGCCTAACTCAGATAGGGCTAATTCAGATAGAGCTAACTACGATAGAGGTAATTCAGATAAGGCTAACTCAGATAGGGTTAATTCAGAGAGGGCTAACTCCGATAGGACTAATTCAGATAGGGCTAACTCCCATGTATTATGTATATTATATTGATTTCTCAATATTTGCTTTTTATAACATAATTAATTTAAATCAAATAAATAATATATTTCTTATTTCTAAAATACTCCTAGATCATGCAATTTTTTAATAATAACTCATAATTATCAACTATCCGCACATACACCGGGCCAAAACAGCTAGTATATATATATATATATATATATATATATATATATATATATATATGATATTTCTATAGAAGAATTATAATGTTTAATATTTGTAAAATCTTAAATTAGCGAGGCTAATTATAGTTGATAAACTAAACAATTCTAATTCATATACATTAATGTAAGGAATTCCCTATATGAGCCACTACAAAAGTTACCAATACCTTTAGGTATATCTACTATATCTAATAATATGATTTATCATGAGTTTTCTAATCATCTAATAAAATAATAAAATAAAAAAACTGACTCTGTCAATAGATCACAAACTCAAGTGTATCTGCACATTGTTTATCATAGAAGTAGGTAATAATAAATGTATTATTATTATTTAATTTATCATCACTATATATTTAATATTTCTAATATAATTTGCATATATGCATATAGGCATATACCTAAATACGTTCCATTATTATACAACTATTCAATTAGGTATAGGCCTAACCTATTTATTGATATAATAATATATCATTAAATAAAGATCATTGTCCATAAAGATATCCTTCTTGATATAAAATATTATAATACGTATTATAGGTAGGGGCGCTACAACAAAGGGGACGGGGGATATGTCCCCCTCCCACTTTATAATCTAGGGAACCTCCTATGTATTGATGATAAATATTGATGATTTTAACATTACATATAAAAAATAGAATTATACAAATATTCATAAAGTGAAATAGAATATTAAGCATTAATGCTTTGATTAATAATAATTGTTATCAAGTTTAATTAAAAATTTCAATATTGTTTTTACTCAACATATAATATTTTAAAGCAAATTCATTGGGGTTGAAATCCTATTAATGAAGTAATTCAAAGTCAATTTTGTTTGCACTCATATTGTAGGATATTTATAATAGGACCTCAATTGATTGATTAGAACGTTTCCATAAATCCTGAACAGTCAACACCAACTTGGTCGTTTATAATTATGTATTTCAGATTCAGATACTCACGATATCTGTAGGACCTAGATGTGTTGGGATATTTTAAAAATTATAATTGATTTTCATAATTTGTATAGGTATATAATAGGTAGGTATACCTATGGTATATAATATGGAAAACAAATATATGGCTAGACCATGGTCAAAGTCTATAATAATTCCTATTATGAAAAAAGGCCACTCTAAAAAAATGCTCTAATTACCGTACACTTATCATGATACCTCATCCGAGCAAAATACTTTTAGGAATAATACTAAATAGATTAATCTGTGTTAATTAACACCTCAATCTGAAAAAAAGAAAATAGAAACTACTGAAAACCCACTTATTTAATATGAAACAATAACTTCAAATATATATGGACGGCCTATTGCTTTATAAGCACAGTTCGCAGTCCGAAAACCGAAAAATGTAATGTAGGTAAATGTAAATACTAGCAGAAGAGCAAGCAGGATTAAAAAAATCAATGAGTAATATTGAACACATCCTTAACAGATCATTAACAGCAGAATCATCACGGAGAAGCATATTAGGACAACTATATAAATCAAAATGCTTACAAATCAAAAAATGTAAGATATATATCACAACTTCATTGATTATAAAAAAGCTTTCATAGAGTATGGCATAACGGATTATGGAGCTGCATGGAAAATTTCTGCATATCAAAATAAATTATAAATATAATAGAATCATTATATGCTAAATCAAACAGTGTTATAATACTAAATAACATGACAGGAGACTTTTTTTCATACTACAGTTGGAATAATACAGTGTTGTCTACTATATATAGTATATATCTTGTGTTATTCCATATATTTATGGAACAAATTATGCAAGATACCCTTCAAAACCACAAATCAACTATATCTGTTGGTGGCAGAGAAATCAGCAACCTTAGATTCGCCACGATATATATCTCATTGCAGGTAGAACATACAAATAGACTTATCGAAGCTTCCGAATAAGGGATGGAAGTATACTTATAATATAATTATAATTAAAGAGAAGAGAAGAGTAAGAACATTGTAAAACTATTAAAACGAAAACGCCTCAATCTTTATATACGGAACGTTACTTGAAGACGTAAACACCTTCAAAGATATCAGTACAACACTAACATCTGATGGAGCATCAGATAATGAACTACGCATTCGGTTAACTACAGCTACGTCGGCAATGGTGAGACTCGAAAAAATATGGAACAGCAAAAATATAATTCTCGTGTTAAATACAACCTATACAAGTCACTAATATTATAAATACTGCTATTATTGCTCTTATCAATACGAGTGCGAAACTTGGACCATTACGGAAAGAGAGGAAAAAAGGATACAAGAATTCGGGAATAAAACCCATAGAATACTATTATAATATGCTTATGTCCTATAGGCCTATGTATAACATATCGCCAACATAAGACTAATAAATATGTCTAAGAAATAATATTAAACAGATCGGTAAATATGAACCTCTTGTTATCACTATAAAGCGAAGAAATCTAACATATTTTGGCACTTGTCGACATGACACTTTGGCTAATACAATTCTGCAAGGAAACATAGAATGTACTAGAGGAAGAGGAAGACCGAGGAATAACTTGATTATGATTATCAATAAGTGGACACAGAAACCGACATGAGAACTACTACGAAAGGTAGACGATCGAGAAGTAGGAGAATATTTGGATAATATTTGTTGTGAAAGAGAACGAAATGATTCCCCTACGATTCAAGAGTCAAGGGACTACAAGTAAGTATATAATATGTTGTGCGTACCTAATGTGGTATAACTGATTATGAAGTATATAACATATATTACATCTAGAAAAACTTTTCAACAAAAGTTCATGGACCTCAACGATTTTATTTTGTAGGCCTATATAAATATTAAATATATCCCATATAAGGATATATATAAGGATATATACCCTATATATATATCCTTAAATTCTGATAAATTTGAATCAATTTGATATTATTTAGTATATACAAAGTTTACCAATGGTCCGAAAGTAATATTTTAAATTGTATGTAGGAGCTCCTACATAACTATTTTACAGCGAGTTATAGTCATAAAACCAGATTGAAAAACCGTCCGATAAATTTGATAATAATTAATAATAGATATAATATATTGATCTGTTAAACTTATGGTAATTATTTGCGGTTTAAATATTGCATGCTATATTTAAACCTGCATAACACCTGCAGGTAAATAATGTAACTAGATAAGAAACAGAATATGACTCATATCACGAAACCTTATTGTGCTTCCGAGGAAACATTTATTAAATCACAATATTGGGAATATATTTTAATACTGACAAATATTTTAAGATAGAATTCTAAATAAGATTGACTTTACCATGTGCACATATATCACAATTATAAATCATATTTAATATTATGATGTGGTGAACTTTGTCAAATGTTTTTTACAATGTCAATGTAAGCAATATAAGACAACAAATTAGAATAAATTAATCTCGAAATATTCGTATAAAACTAAATAATTTAAAGTTAAGTAGATTTTCCTGAGAGGAAACAATATTGTTCAATTAAAATGAGATAATTTGTCATAAAATAATAAGATATAGATTAGGTTAATGTTAATTCATAATACTCGTTATTCGTAGTATCGGGAAGTATCCCCGGTAGTATTCTTATTGGTCGATAATCTAGAGGTAGGGTTGAGTCATCTTTTGTGTACAAACTGTAATATTGGATGTTTCCAAATTTCAGGGTCTCTATCATTCGGAAGCATAGTAAAAAAATTGATAAAGGATAATATAATTATAATTATTCTATAGCATGAACACATTTGTTATAGACCATATTATAATATGATATCATATAATAATATCATAATAATAAATATAATAAATATCAAATATAATATCAATATAATATCAAATATAATAAATATCATATAATCATATATGAATCATATAATATGATATATTATATATGTAGTATATATATATATATATATATATATATATATATATATATATATATATATACTATATTTTAATTCTTATAGAATTATGAAATATCGTAATTTTTGAGGATGATATATCAATTTATATTTATTAGTACGTATTGTATATACCACTATACAGTATACGCTATACGAATCAGGGTTATTTATAATATAAACTAGAGAAAGGGGGTGTCTAACGGCGATTTGTAAATACCCTTCTCAATTCAATGGACTCGCTCGGGTTGTGTACGTATGCATTCGTCTGATACCCTTAATGCATCGCTGTTCGGATTACCTGTATCGCTATATGAAAGTATACACGTAAGTACGTCGTGTATACGTGTTATATTAATATGTTATACTACGAGATAAGTCTTAAGAAGATAATAATCAAATTAGCGATCTGCCTCTGAAACGTAACAGACGCTTACCCGAAATACACCTGAACCCATCCGAAACCCATCTGAAACCCATCTGAAACCGATTTGAAACCCATCTGAAACCGATCTGAATCCCATCTGAAACCCATCTGAAACCGATATGAAATCCATCTGAAAACCATCTGAAACACCACGGAATTACTGTACAAGTATAGAGAATCAAAGTTCTTAGTCTATATATATACGTATTTACTTCGTAAAGAACCAGGTCATAGTACAGTACTAGGATACTTAACCAGGTTGACATATTACGAATATATACACTATAGTATACTATAATATATAGTGTATAGTATACACGGTATACCGCTATAGGGGGTATGCTAACTCTTTTGAGTATGGTTTGTTTACTGGCACGTGATTACATACTAGACCGTGACTGGCTGAGCAGATTAACGGTTAGTCGTCATAGTTCAGTGATTCGCATTGATACGCGATATGTATAGGAGAGAATAGTATATAAATACGGCAGTATTGGAATATCGTAATTCTCTAGTGCCTCGTAAAAAATGACATAACATTATAAAGTTATAGACGATTTAATTTTTGTAAATAATTTACTAATAATAATTACATGGTATATGATACTTCATAATAATGGCTAAGGTAATCATTAATACATATATTTAATACATATATTTGATGATGTGGTTATTATAGCATAGCAAGTTGGATATATGTATAGACTCACGTTGTATCTACATAATGTCTCAACTTTCCACATGTCCATCTGACCACATTTCAGTCTATAAAAACAAACCCTTTGCGACCTAATATGACGCGTAACATGATGTTGTATTCCACTCGTACAGAATACGACGACGAGAAAAGAGATCTTGAAGAACTGCCTTCAATGGATAGCGGACGAACAGGTTAATTTGTTACGTCGTTAAGTGTTTACATTGCGTCATTAAGTGTTACTATTCGGTCATTACGTGTATTTATTACGTAATTATGTATCGTTTTCTGTTTGTTGTTCTCGCATTATAATTAATTAGCCCACGTGTTATTCATAAATCTTATGTCTATTAATAATACGCTAATGTATATATATATATATATATATTTGTGTGTGTATATTTATTTCTATGTGTATATGTGTGGGTGTGAGTATATGAATAATATATAAATTATTATGTATATCGCAAGGTTTATTTGAAAAAATAATTAATAATAAATAAGATTGACAACATATATATTTATCATTAATGTTCATATATATGTATGTGTATGTAATAATAGGTAATAATTATTATGCAATACCTAACTATATTATATATATATATATATTGTTTGGTTGCATATATAATAACTGTTGGTTTACTCTATAGAGCCTATAGGCGTGTGTTATAACTTATAACACATTACGTTTGGGTTTACAATAATGAATTATTAAATAATTATTTCGTATATATTTATTATTAAATCTTTTATAATGTATTATTTTTATTTTCCCGTAGATTGTATTTTCAGAAAATCTTGAAAAACAACAAACTATATCTTAACTCTTAATTTCATATTTAATATAAAATTAATAATATCGTACTTATGAATACTAAATATTCTATTGTAAACAATGTTTCTAATATAAAGTTAATTATTGTAAATGTCAACTGATTATCATATATAAGTAACAATATATGATGTAATACAAAACTAATACATGATGTGATCTATCTCATAGTGTAGTCACGTGACTCGTACGTAAGCTCTAGATGCTTCCATATACCAACTACTGTTGTCACAATAGACATATTATGTCAATGTAGTGAACATATGTAGCCCATAGATTCTAAAATATGATTACAATTAACATAAATCTGAAATATTTGTGAATAAAAGTATTTTTGGAAAATCTTTTTACTATTTTACTTTGGACACAATTTACTATCAGGGAAAATCACGTCTGATTTGCAATAATATTTAAAAAAATGTATTGTATCGCACTTTAGTTTATCATGTAATACTATTAACTTAAAGTACACATTCGAACCTACACATGGATATATTTATATCAGTGAGTTAATCGTTGAACATATAACAAAAATATCAGACAAATACAGAATCGGGAAATTAAAAAGTAATCATTTAAGATGATATACAGGATACGTACACTGTACGTCGTACAGCTAGGTGTGTCACATAGAGGATGTAAGGTTAATGACATAAACTATGGATATGTTACAATCACAATATATATATATATATATCAACATTATTACCTATTAATAAGTATAAAATTAAGATACTATTACTGAATATATAAATATATATATATAATAACAACACATTAAATACGTATTTAAAACTTATGTCATGCACATATGTACTCTTATATGTAAATATTAACATACTACATTGTAAATATGTATTATATTATATATATTTCGTTAATTTAACGATTTAACAGCCACTAAAATACAATTTTATTATAGAGTAAAACCATTTTCTATATTTTTGATATTATATATTCAGTATACAATTTATGATACGTATTGTCATGTGACATAAAGGTAATTCTGGCCGGTGTCGTATTGAGATGATACCAACTATCGATATGATACCAAATGAACTTTGACCCTTCTATTATCGCCCACATATATTTAAATTCACATTTACAGTGTTATAATAGCATATTATAATATTGTATATTAAATAATTAGCATTGTATATAATCATTACCATGTTGGTAATGAAAAATGTATTTTAAACGTTATAATCGAATTATTTTTTGTGATAGTATTTATTTCATTTAGGGTTTATTTAAGGGTTTATTTATTTTCAAATTAAATTAAAAAATTTTGAAATAATTAATTTATTATGAATATATTGAAATAAACGAATTTTAATGTATTAACATTATACGTATTTATAATAATTCAATAGAGTAAATTATATTACATGCAAATACAATAAATTAGTTCAATTCTGAATTCATAGTATATTAATAACTGTGAAACAATTTTTAAATGAATTTATTTAAAGTTATTTAATTATAAATGTCCGAAACCTATAATTCTACTTGTTTATTAAGTTTATGAATTCAGAATTGAACTAATTTATTGTATTCGCATGTAATATAATTTACTCTATTGAATTAATATAAATACGTATAATGTTAATACATTAAAATTCGTTTATTTCAATATATTCATAATAAATTAATTATTTCAAAATTTTTTAATTTAATTTGAAAATAAATAAACCCTAAAATAAACTCCAAATGAAATAAATACTATCACAAAAAAATAATTCGATTATATCGTTTAAAATACATTTTTCATTACCAACATATAAATATTTATATACAATGCTAATTATTTAATATCCAATAATATAATATGCTATTATAACACTGTAAATGTGAATTTAATAATATATGGGCGATAATAGAAGGGTCAAAGCTCATTTGGTATCATATCTATAGTTGGTATCATCTCAATACGACACCGGCAAGGACGATAATAGGCTATTCAAAGTTAACAAATTATTAACATATTGATTTTCTTAATATATATGTCCTAAAAATAGATCACATAAGTTTTTGTATTTGGCCAAGTCTAAGGTTAATGATAGTCCTGTGAAGTTTAACATAACACATTTTAAAATTTATAACATACAATATTAATATATAACATACAATATGAAAAGTAAGGATTTGAAACCTTTGTAATGAATATTTTTTGTTAGAATTCTAACACACTATTTATTGTATATTAATAGAATACAAAATATAAAAATAAAAAATAAAAAAATATCCTGGAATTTTTATGAATTCTCTAGAATTTAAAAAAATAAAATTTTTTATCAAAGTGAATTTTTTTTTAAAATACGTATATATATTTCCAAAATAAATGTTATTTTAACATAATAAACTTACTATATACAAAATAAACCTTCTAAAAAAGGTTTATTGAAATATTGTAGTTTTTAAAATACTGTTTTCGCATACATTTTTTATTGTCATTTTACTTAACCTTAACTGTCTACCGCTTCGTCAAAACTTACTCAAAATATTATTTGATATATACATATATTATTTTAATATCTATCGTATACAAAGTGTTTAACTACATTGTTGTCTATGATCTTTCTTAACATAGTTCGCTAGATATGCAGGGGTTACATGTTGTCCTCCAAAGTTCGGAGTCCGAACTATATACTTTTCAGTGGTATATTTAATTATGTTCAATGTTTTCAGGATATCAATCTTTGAATCAAATATATCAGATATATTGATGTTTATATATAATATATTGATTTACGTATAATGTATACCTTGTACATTATAATGTATCCTATATACAAGTATCCTATATGATATATGCTTGTAGAGCGCATTATAATGTTGAACACCCGCACACACACACCCGCACACACACACCTGCACCCGCACACAGTACATACACGACACCCTGAAGTACGGCACCACCAAGAGAGATGTGGAGATGGCCCTCAGGGATCAGAAGAGAAGGGTTGACACTATACACGCCTACAAAGTGAACACTCTGTCCAACGCTCAACGGAATCACGTTAGCACACACTAGCGCTTGCCATCTAATAGTATACTATCTATCTAATAGATATATCTAATATTAAATTATCAACGTCACCATTATTTATATTATTATACATTTAAATTAAATAATGAATATATATATATATATATATATATATATATATGTGTGTGTGTGTTTATACATGTATCAGGTAATGCATATAGGGGAGAGAACGGAGTAGTGGCCGATATTTGATGTGCCTCAGCATACTTCTAATATCTCGATAAATACTGAATTTTAAGATCTTAGTTTTTTGAATTAGCTATAAATCATCTAGATATAGAATACTTTTATTTCATTTTATATATTACTGAATAATATTAACGATTTAGTAGGCATTCAAAAATGCATAAAAAGCATTAAATGAATATATTCTTCATATATGCAATAGGTAATATTAAATAATTATGTTTATGATACATACGCATCTTATTTGATTCAATGATTTAATTATATACACATACTCTTACACATAAATAAGCATAAATATATATAATCATGTTTTTGTGAACATTTGACATACAAATATTATGTAATAAATTAGAGTAATTAATTAATTATTTAAAAAAAATGCACTTTATATTATAGACATTTTGATTATATAAATATTGTATAGTGAACTTATTATCCTATTTAGAACCAGTTAATCAAGCGTTAATTAAAACGACCACTACTCCGTTCTCGGCCACTACCCCGTTCCCTCCTCTATATATAAATTATTAATAAGTATATTCTACGAATAAGTATATAATAGGATATTCCCTAAATAAATACATGCATTTTTCATTGTTTTAATATAAGTCATATACGTACTATTAAAGAAACCTCATTTTAATATAAAGTTGATATTCATTATTAATTATACTAGAATTCTAATCTGTGATCATGTTTAACAGGATAAGTCCGAAGTATTGTTAATTACGCAAGCTTATGAACAACTTCAGGTACATATCATTAATACTATAGTAGTATACTTCTACTACTACTACTACTACTACTACTACTACTACTACTACTACTACTACTACTACTACTACTACTACTACTACTACACAAACTTCAACTTTATACTATATACTATATATTCTATATATAGTATATAGTATATATTATATAGTATATATTATATATTATATACTATATATTATATAATATAGGATATATATATATATACCTCACTTGCATGTTAAAGCCAAATGCATTGACGCCAATAATATCAAATCTCTAATAATACATAGTAATATAAATAAAAGTACAGGCAAGTAAATAAAAAGTGTTTATTATAAGTGATTTCATTAACTAATTTGTAGTGATTTCATTATAGCACGTAACCTCAGCAGACAACTAACCCATTGTTCTCACCCATTGTTCTCACACTCGTAGCAATCAGCTTTCAGGCGCCTCCAGTGTCTTCAACAGCTCGCCAAACTTTGCCAAATCCAGGATCTCTATAGCGTTAGTACCACTAACACAATAGCCGACAGACTTAACAATAGAACCGAAACAATGTATATAATAAACACTTGGCGTTTTTAAAGTTACTTAATATGGCGGAAACGATTTTCTAGTAAGGTCATTATCGGAATGTAAGGCCTTATTACGTGACTCGATAACATTATCTGTAATAGATGTTTAAAATATCAAAAATATAAATATATATATATGTGCGTGTATTTAATGATAACAAAATCACATACATAAAAGAGTCTACACACACATAAAAGAGTCAAACGTATTCATAATTGAACATAATTATTTACTATTAAGTTATCTGCATTGTAAACAATATAATCATATACTATTCACTTCAAATCTGACTATAGTAAACATTTGAATATAATTATGCAATATATATATATTTCCTATAATATGCATATTACAATCATTTACACAATTAATTAGATTACGGGTTTGATTGATTATTAATTCATTAAACATCATACGTTTTATATTTAAAAATACATATAAATTATAAATTTGCAATTTAATATTGATATATTTTAAATATCACTTTTAATATATATTTCTTCATTGAAATATATTTATAAATAATAATGAATAGTATATTATCAACAATTATACAGTATTCGAATACACGATATTACTTAGAACATAACTTAACATAACATATTATAGAATACCTGCTTAGAAACATATTTAGAATCTATAAACTTTATATTAGGGTTACTATATATTTATTTAAATAAAATAAAACCTAGTCAAATTTAATTATGAAATACCCGTCGATATATGTTCACAATTATATAACACTTATATATGTAATAAATATATGTTATAGGGATACAATTATACCAAAGATTTTTCTAAGGAAAGATATAACACTCACGCGAAATCGTGTAATTATATTTTGTATACAAAAACCAACAGCGCCACCTATATAGGATCAATTTTCGGAACTACATGTGATTTTTATAATGTACATTTATATCAAACTATAATTTGATATATGCACTATTACAATGAAAAATAATATGATTAAAATTATTATTTTGAATATGAAAACTAAGTGTTAATTACTAATATATAACAAAGCAATATGATATGTTGGTTTTAAATGATATACGTATCTATGTGGCGAGTAAAAGCTAATTTATATTGCATGTAATTTAATAGAGCAATGAAAACATTGTAGTATGCAAATAGCGGCAAACCTAAATCTATTTGATACTGCTGCTAGCAGCGGGATGTATGAATACTAATCACGTTGCGTATATAAGGAGTGTTATATCTTTGCTTCGCAAAATGTTTTATTATACCATATAATATAGCTATAAAATTTACAATTACTACTTATTTACTTATAAAATAACTATTTATGCTATAGAGTATACAACATTGTATTAGGATATACATATAAATCGTATTTATTATTATTTAGAAATAATAAAAAAACTGTTTGGTCCATTACGTTTTTAAATATTAGAGAACTCGTTATGCAAGGTCACGTGTAATTACGTCATACCACCATTATATCATATCTCTTGCTTTATAATTCACCATATCAATAGGACATAACCTCGACGATATCGATCGGCGCGTGCGCATCCCTCGAACAATGCAAGTCCGTACCGGAAGCAGATTGTGATGCGGGCAACGATTGTAACGTACCCGGACAAAGTCAGGAGCGAATCCTCGCGATCCAACAACAGTGGCGCTGGATCCAGAACCTCTCTCGATTCAGTGATACGCACATGAACAACGCCTGTGAATACTATAAGGTTTGATAACCCGTAATACGTTATGAATCATAAGTCATGTGTAACTATATTATCAATTATATATTTGAAATACTCTAGTATAATATATATATATATATATATATATATTATAAATTTATTATTCTCATTCTAATTATACGATATTATTCATGAATAAGTCAGATATTTGACATATTAACCATATTAAACTATAGAGCATATATGAACCATTATACTATTATATATAATTTGTGTTGTATCAAATGAAATATTTATTTTAAACATATTTTAAATAACATCTAAATAATTAATTATATAATAAAGTTCAGGTTTTTTTAACAGATTCCGAACTAGTTTTTTATGCCGAGGTAAATTATTTATACCTTTTAATTGAATCACGTGAAGTTTTATTTTAAATTACAATTTTAATAGTATTGTATAATAAACTAAATTTAATTAAAAACTATATATATACCTATTCATTTATTTACTATACATATAAAATAACATAAGGGTATACCCTTACCCGATCTATAGATCTAACATAGATATAGTGCTACTTTGCATCATCCCAAACGGCTTTGGTATCATCAAGTATTATGATTACATTAATCACTGTTTACGTTTAGATGTTCTTCTCTTGAGTTTTTCAAGCATATCATTTATTTTTATATACCAAAATAGTGTGAAAACATATCAATATCCATTAAATCGTGTATACATATTATCAGTATACTGTTGGTTTGAATGCAACCATTATACGTAGTGATATTAAGTACATGTCCTTGGTGAAATGATATTCATGTCACGTGACCTTGGTCCAATCACAGTTGTTGTCGTTAATAAGTTATCTATGTGAGATATATTTAAATTCCTGTTATTATCTTAGCTTCACTGGAAATTTTCTTCTCAAGTATCGCATTGAAAATCGTCACGATTGCAAGCTTAATGTGTAGGAATAGAAGTAATATTCGTTAGGTACTACTCCGACACATGATATTATATTGGTAATCTACCTTATCTCCATAATATTGTTATGCCAAATGTTAAAATTATAATTTAGTATTCGTCCATCTATGTAAATTTACAATATATATATTCTGCGATAGATATGAGTTAAAACATACAATTGTAAGTTGTCCTTATAACTGGTGTGATATATGGTTGGGCTAAGTTACCTTATCACGAATCATACAACATTTATTTTAGTTATTAATAAAACAATTTCTATTCATAATTATGTAGTATTAAATAGTTTAAAACAATAGTTATATATTATATATAGGACATACTTCATAAAGGTGTAAAAATAAGTGTATACGAAATACAAATATTTTAATTATGAAATATAATTTAGATGTCACTTATAAGTTATATTTTACCAGATTATAAATATTATATAATAATTCAATGTTCTAAAGATGAAAATATAATTATTAATGTAGTGTACACATATTGAGTATATTAAAATAATTATATTATATTTTCCATATTATTATCCATATATATAATATAAATATTATTGTAGTTTTACAATGAAGTGAAGGAATACATTAACTCTATTTCTGAACTGAATAACTTATTCAATTCTCTGTCTAAGGTTCGATTAACTTTATAATTAGGACATTACTGATAATAATTTAAAATATATTAATAGTTGTAATAAAATAAATAGAATATTTATATATATATATATATATATATATAAATATATATTCTCCTCTTAAATAGGCGAATTACCATATACTCTATGCTTCTTCATTCATCTGGGCTATTGCCAAACTCTAATAGTATTATTATATATAAAGTTATATTCATTTAATTTCATTACTAAATAATAATGAAACAGGTGAAGTTTTCGTTATTCAAGCGATACCAAGATGCGATATCGAACTTGATAGACAGGTCTCACAGAGTTATTCCTTTGAAGCTAAGAATCCTACACATTCGGGAACCAATCATAGCCAGATCGATGTGCGATTTTACGGCAAATGAGGTTTTCACGTGGTACAAAATATATCAATAACTATATATACATAGATATAGGGGAAAGTCTCCGATTACCCACCCCTAAATGATTATTTGTAATAACTTATTCAATATTAAATATATTTATTTGAAATTTTGTAAATAGGGTAATATTATGGAAATGAATAATGTGGCTATTTTATATTTTTTATATAATTATATTTACAAGAATAAACAGGGGGTCGGTAATCGGATTCATTTTCATAATAAAGACACCCTTCCCTTATTAACGACCCCCTAAAATAATCGTGGTATAAATAACTGTAGTATTATAATATCCAATCAACATAGTAGATATTTATAAATGTAATTAATTATAACATGCACGCAATTATTTGTTATTAAATTTATGTTTTAATAATAATATTAAATTTAAATTTAAACTTTATAGTAATTATATTAAATAGTGTATATAATTATTTAATATTTATTTATTAATCAGTATGTATATAATCAACTGGAATCATGAATCCTAAATCTATATCAATGATACATAAACAATTTTCGATGTATTTTAAAGTAAAATACGGATCTATTTTGATTGGATATCATAAATCATATGGGGTCGGTATTAGGGTAATTTAGGGGGTCGGTAATAGGAAAATCACATAGGTTGCTATAATTAAGATATATTGGTTAATATTTATTCAAATTAAATTATTTTTCTAATAGTTATAAACATGTTATTGATCTACAATATTATGTACAGTATTAAGTTTTATTTTAATTAATAATGTATTTATAATGATTTAAAAAAAGTTATTATTACAATATTTAAAAAGTAAAAACATAATATTACATTTTATCAAATAACAATTTTAGGATTAAATATTTTTAAAAAGAAAATACGTATTTATATTTATCATTAAATTACTAACATTTCGTGTATATATTATTTTTGATATATCTTATAGTTACTGAGATACGAGAGGGGGTCGGTAATCGGGGACTTTCCCCTAGCTATAAATTACATATTTAAAATATGTTATAACATTTTTACAAGTCGAAGATTAAAATTGATAACACATAATCAACTGAATATTTAGGTATATATGCCGAACTAGAGTTATTACTAATGTATATAATATATTTTAAACAAACTGACAATAATAACCTACATATATATTAAATTATATAGATCAGGAATATTTGCAATTCTGTATAATTATTAATTTCATCACAGTTAAGTCAAACTGAATAATTATAAATTACCTATGCTAGAAATTAAGCATGGTGATTTTATTATACAAGCAGATAATGTTATATATATACTTTTTTTACTTTATAATAAGTACTTTATGTTTTATTAAATAATTTAAATTACCACTATTATCATTACACAATACCTTGATAATAATACGAGTATATTTGTATAATGATTATTATATATATAAGTATATTTAGTTATATATATATACTTAATTAAAACAATATATCGCTTTATAATAAGTACCACGTATATGTACATTGTACAGGTCGTAATAAGAGAGAATGAACAAATATTTTTAACAGAAAATACAAATAGAAATAACTGGAAGGTTTAATTATAATAATTATTTTATAATAATAAATTATATTATTAATAAATATTTTATGATATATATTAGATTTAATATATTAGTATATCACTAATGATTTGATATTATATAAAATAAGTATAACATTACATATTCATTAATGTCAATATTCTTCTTTTAATAATATTTAATTATTATTATTAAAAGTATAGTGTAATTATTACCAATTATGATGATGTATATATATTTTATTAAATTTATAATTTATTATTTCTAAAAATGGTTTAGTTAGAGATTATTCATATCTGTGTTTATATGTATTGATCAAGATTAATAACCGACATTGTAAATATAGTTAACATTAATATGTTATATATATTATTATATATATATATATATGTAATGTATAATACTATTATTAACATACCTACACGGTATACCGTACACTATACACACTAAACTATGTGATGTATTCGCCACTAACACACGTACCTGCAGGTAAAGACTATCTCTGGGTTAAACGTGAAGATGCCACCTGTCTGTATTCTGATCCCAGGCCCCGACACGGAGGCTATACGACTAGCTCTAGAGTTCGTACAACCCCCCCCCCCCCGCGTGTGTATAGCTAGTGTACGGTGTCTATAGGGGGCTAAGTTAACAGCGGATCTGTTATTCTATATTGTAGCCAATAGTTTATTACAAAAATGTAATACGTATTTATATTAAGAAATAAATATACATATATAAACATTTTATTATTATTACTATAGTAAACATATATGTTTATATTATTTCTTATATATTTTAAAATTCTATATTACTAATAATGATAATTTTCGTATAGTATATAATTCTCTTACTATATAGAATACTGTATACAGTATACTGTATACATTGTATACAATGTACAGTGTAAAATACAGTACTAGTATAGTAACATTATATTACTAATGAAATACTATTTCTGTATTAGTATATATACTATAGTACTAATATAATACTATAATATAGTATAGTAATATTACTATACACCTATGTAATTATACATAACATAGTACTATAGTAGTACCAAGGGCTTTGGTAGTACTATACAACTATTATAGTAGCTAGTATATATATATATATAAATATATATATATATATATATATATATATATATTGAATTGAATGGAATTGTTTATTTAAACACCGATATAGCCCTCTCTGGTGTATAACAATCACAACAAATAATAAAAAATAATGAAAATAAAAAATAGCAAAAATTACATTACATTAAATTAGATATAAAGATTAAATAAAGCGTATACAAAAATAAATTAAGAAGTGTTTAGATAATATTGTAGTTGCTTCCTGAAACAATACAAGGATTGGACCTTCCGTAAGTCATACGGTAGGACGTTCCATATGCGAGGAAAAACGGAGGAGAATGCGCGATTACTAAATTAGTTAAATAAAGTATTGCTTTCCTAAATAATTGCATCCTATGTTCGAATTTGCTTCGAGTATGCAACGACGTTTCAGTTTAATATATATATATATATATGAGTTCGTTATAAATAAAATTAAGATGGCAATATAATAATAGTATGCCACTCTAAAAGTTTAAGGATAAAACTTCTCGGCTACTGGACTCTCTCGATACAATACACGACGCTGGATACTATCGACGAGATCAGTAAAGAACTGGACAACGAGTGTAAATTCAAGGTTACTCGATTCACACGTGTTACGTAATAGCGAGTACTTCCGGTGTAACTAGTTACCTACTCGTATGTAGTACTTCCGGGGTAAAGTCGTTTAACTTTAAATTAATTTGAAAATGAACAATTTCAGAGTTAACTAAGGTTCCACACAAGTATAATTATGATTCGAGGCGGTCGTCGTCTATAGACTTTACACAGTTGTATTGCGCTGCAGTTTACATTTATAACGTAGAAGATATGTCTTTTACATTATAATGTTTACATTGTTTACATAATTTTACATTATAAATGCCTATAAGCGAATATATAACCTAATTCTACCTTGAAGAATCATCCCCTATTTAGCACCCTAACTTTAACTCGTAATATTCAACTTTAACAGGGTAACGAAATGTCGTCGATAAAACCGAGCGAAAAGGGGAAGTTGAAAGAGTTCCTGAAACTGTTGGAGAATAAGTTCTCTAAGCAATGGTCGGAGAGTGACCAGTACAAACGGATGCAGCGGTCAATAGAGAACATAAGAGGCCTCATCGAGAACAGTCAAGGGAACGATGAGGTGTCGAATCTGTCTAATCTGACCAATCGGTGCTTGAAGTTCCTGGAATGTTATGACGTCAGTGATTGGTATACTTAAAAGTGATTGGGTACGCTAAAACTGTATTGATTCTAATATAATGTGTATAAATAATAATATAATATTGAATATTACAATATAATAATAAATACATACATACACATATATCTACATACAAACACACACAAACACATATATATATATATATATATATATATATGTATACAATTTACGAATTAATATATGTCTCTTTTAAATTAGATTTATATAATTTATATTTTATTTTAATGACTATACTTATATAAATTAATAGTATTATCAAAGCCCCGATGCGTTGTATTATCACAGTGTATTGATTCGATAGACATATGCCATATATTATGATTGGATATATTATATAGATAATCATTAGATACGTAGTCATGCGTTTAGTCTATCTTTTGTAAGTTTGACATGTATTGATAATTACTGAATTCAGTAACTGCTTGAATTACCTATAGGTACCAATAATATCAATAATACACTAGCTATAGCTGTTGATAGCCTTGTCGTATAAGTTATTATGTTATTGTGTGATTGTACTTCGTTACTCTTAATGTTCTATCTTATTTCAGTGAATATGTATATAGTATATGATAATAATATTTCTAGCGTGCATGCCTCACGAGGATACAAGAATTTATATTTATACAAAATTAAATATTTAATAAAAATATATTATTTGAAGTATGAAACTTTTAAAGTTATACCAAAGATTTTGCGAAGCAAAGATATAACACTCCCTATGCATGCAACGTAATTTAGTAATAGCCCCAACCGCTGCTAGCAGTAGTATCGAAATCACTGAAATAGATTTAGGTTCGGCTCTGTTTGCATACAACAATGTTTTCATTACTCTATTAAATTACATGCAATATAAATTAGCTTTTACTCACTAAATATATAATTATAGCATTTAAAACATACATATAATATTTGTTTGTTATATATTAGTAATGAACACTTAGTTTTCATCATATAAATATTAATTTAAAGCATATTATTTAACATTTTAAAAGTGTATAGTTAAATACGAATTTACATTATAAACAACACATAGTTCCTAAAAGTAACCCGCTATAGGTGGCACCAGGGTATTTTGTATACAAATTCGAATTACACGATTTCGCGTAGGTGTTATATCTTTCCTTCGGAAAATCTTTGGTTATACTGTAGTATACTTTACAGCAATAGTACAATAATCTGATATCCGTTATAATAATTTAAATATATTCAAGAGTAAATAATGAGGTCATCTAATTATAATAATTATTATGTAAATTATAGCGGGCCTATTTAAGGGCATACCGCCACACGCACGCCACAATGTATTAAGATAGCAAATGGGTCTATACAAAGTTAGGCGCAGCGCATTCAATTCAATGAATTGAGCTAGTTTTTTTTCATTATATTAAATACATTCACATGCACAATCCTATAGAATAAACTTTTTCAGTGTGTATAATTCATATATAAATATATACATAAAAAACTTTATATTTTTTAATATTTAAATTCTATAGAAATTGATATTTTTTCAATTATATATATAACAATATTGAATTATATGTTCTATAGGATTGTGTATATATTTGTTTTTGATATAATGCTACACAAATTAGTATGATACATATAATAGTTTTTGAGTTCTGTACATTTATACACACATACCTAGCGCGAATTAATTTATTCCGAGTAAATTCCCTTTGAAGTTACACAGCATAAAAAGCAATTGTTTTATTTAAAAAATATATAAATGTAATTGAAAACAACTATAAAATAAGAATAACTAATTGAATAATAATAATTTATATTATGAATAATATATGTATAATATATATAAGTATATATAATTATATATAATATATGTATAAATGATATAAAAGTATAAATATTAATGTAAACAAAATAAAATAAATATAAAACTAAAATATATATAACTAAAATAAATAATATGAATACAAATAAATAATATGAATACAAATAACTAATAATAAAATATAATGTATATGTGTGTGAATACAATATATATAATATTCAAATAAAGTAAGTAATATAGTAAAAGTAATAATGAAATCAAAATCATAAACCGTAATGAAAATATAGCAAAATGCAAATAACAGAGTTTTCAATGTAAACAAATATAGCGTCACCTGTCTACTCTCTAATTGGCCAGTATTGTCACATGATATAGCATTTATGTGTGCAATGATATAGAATAACTCAATGTAAACAATCTCGTTTTTATTTCATATAAATCGGAAATATATAAGTTATAAAACATTATAAACTAAAATAAATTAGTCAGGAACACTAAATAAATAATAAATAAAATATTAGTACTTTTATTTTTGAATAGTATGGTCAAAAAACTACTTTTTATGCTATTTCTAGATTGAATTCATGGTTAAAATTTTTACACATATTAAAAAACACTATCATTATTAATATTATGGAACAAAAAATAAATAAAAATTTTAAAAATATGTGTGAATTCAACACATTGCGTGCGTGTGGCGGTATGCCCTTAAAATTGAGAAACCCGACCCCACGGGATCGAGTGAAATGAAAAACATCATAAAATATAAATAATATGTATATAACAATAGAAATATATATAAAACTAACTATTAATTATGATGAATACTATTGATATAAATGATGCTGAGCCGAGACTTTCATTTTCGGAAAAAAAACGAGCCCGAGCCGAGCCGAGACTTTAGGTAACTGAGATTGAGACTGCATCATGCTTTAAATTTGAGCATCATTTACATCACTAGTCAATACCATTACATCTTCCATTACATATCAGAATTATATTATGAACGAGGTATATTTCAAAAATAAATAATATTATAAATGGTTTAGTGAAATAAATAATAATATAATGAATATAAAATATATAATATTTTAATCATTAATTTGTACATATGAAAAATAACATTATTTGTAATTAATAAGTAAATACAAATATAAAACGTTATAAATATTTATGATGTTAAATAATAATATATTTTAATGTTTAATATTTTATATATATATACGAAATTAAACATAAAATAAATATGTAAAATGATACGGAACACTAAAGTGACTTATAAGTAACTAATAGTTATATCTGACATTGATTAA
Source organism: Osedax fenrisi (assembly GCA_964019155.1). Lineage (NCBI taxonomy): Eukaryota > Metazoa > Annelida > Polychaeta > Sabellida > Siboglinidae > Osedax > Osedax fenrisi. The sequence continues at coordinate 47,934,189 of OZ025243.1, forward strand.
TAACCGTTCACATGGTGATGATACACGACATAATCGATTGTAGGTATTCGTAAAAGATTGGAGATTGGAAAGAGTTCAATCGGATACGTCAAACGATAAGCAACTCATCAAACTATTGGAGAGTAGTAAGGACATCAATATCACCGAGATCAAAGATATAGTAGAGTGAGTCCGTAACTATAACATTATAACATTATATATATATATATATATATATAACTGCCTGTGTGGCTCAGTGGCTAAGGCGTCATACACACAAGCAGTAGGACACGGGTTCGAGCCTCGTCCGGACCATTAATTAATTTTGTAAAATGGGTCTTAAAATATTATTTTGAAGTAATATTATATAACCATGGATGCATTAACATGGGAGCGGCTTCGAAGGAACATTAGAGCCATATATGGTTATAAGTGAAATACTTCATCTAAGTTCCTGGATGGGATGAAAGGAATCCACTAAATAAAAATAACAATATATATATAGGCTTCGAAGGGACATTAGACACATATATGGTTATAAGTGTAAACTTCATCTACGTTCCTTGATGGGATGAAAGGACTCCACCGAATAACAATAACAATAACAATATATATAAGTCTGAGAAAGTGAACTCCTACGGGAGTGCACTTTCTCAGACTTGAAAGAACCGAAACAATTTTACCGAAATATCGAAGTATGTGTACATATGTTTACATAGGTAAAAACAAAACTAGCATTTATAAAAAGTCTGAGTTACTGGGTTTCCCACTTACCGGGAATTGACTCTATAAATATACTTATAAATTGATAGTTTAACCATTATAACAAAACTACCCTACTGATACTAACTGTTCAGACACGCACACACAAATTCTCTATTCAGCGGCTGGTCCCAAGCTAATGAAGATAGTACAGATGGTCCACTTCTGACATCGCAAGACGACTCCATTCTAAGAGCCGTGACGTCGGAGAGCTCGAAACTCGTAATACCAACCGAGAATATCACGACTCTTAAACGAGAAGAAAATACAACTTTTTTCATTACCGGTTAGTATTCATATAGACACCGTTGAATTTATCTACATATTTTAATAATATACTCGAATAATTACTACTTTTTAATTAAAATGAACATTACAACTATGGATGTATTATTATTTAAGTAGTCTAGACTAGTATACTAGACTAGACTATCTACTAGTCTACTAATATAATTAATTCACATTTTAAAATCAAAGAAACATTTTAACAGTATCTTACCTTTCCTTTGTTGTAATGATATAATAAACATATATAATATAGGTATAATATAGTTGACAGTACTTAGTAATATAAAAAAGTATATAATAAATAGGATATATGTTAATATATATTATAAGTTATTACAGATGTTAAAAATTATAATTTAGTAACAAATAAAATGAATAACAGAATTTATTTTTCTAAACAATTTTAAATAAATAAAAATAGATTAATATTATAAATAATTAAAAAAAATTAAAATGGATATGATATGATATTAATATTAGATAAAGATAATATTATATTATATTAAATACTATTAATAAAGCATAATTAAAAATAAAATATACTATTTATATATAAAGTAGATGTATGTGTTATGATATACATTTATATATATATATATATATATATATATATATATATATGTGAATACTGGCCGTTTTGGCCCGGTGTATGTGCGGATAGTTGAGAATTATTAGTTATTATTAGAATATTGCATGATCTAGGTGTATTTTAGAAATAAGAAATATATTATTTATTTGATTTAAATTAATTATGTTATAAAAATAAATATTGAGTAATTTATATAATATACATAATAAATGGGAGCCTATCGGAGTTAGCCCTATCGGAGTTAGACCTATCTGAATTAACCGTATCTGAATTAGCCCTATCGGAGTTAGACCTATCTGAATTAGACCTATCGGAGTTAGCCCTACCTGAATTATCCCTATCGGAGTTAGCCCTATAGGAGAACCTCATCTATCGATAAAATAAGTTATATATATTCGTATAATAACTGTATAATTATGAAATAAATTTAATTTAATAAGTCGTACGTTAAGGACCTTAACTTAAAGTGGAGTGATATTCATAAACGTATAGCACCTGGTCTGCAACTTATATATTATTGAAAGACAAACATTTTGGTATAGGTTTTATAATTGCTTGTGAACTAGAACCTAGTACGCATTTCATACTATAATATACTATATTATATACTATAATATACTATATCGAAAATATTTACGCTAACAAATGAGTTAACAATTACTATACATGTCTGGATTTGCGTAAAATAATTAATAAAATTAAAATAAATTAATATCACATAAAAAATATATTTCCACATACGATAACAAATTTGTGTATACAATTGGACATATTTCATAATATTACATCGTTATTTTGTTAAATAAGTTAAGTTTTTATTGTATATTATATATTTATTGTATATCAATAAATATATCATGTAAATTCTATATATTAACATTATATATATATATATATTTATTGTATATTATATATTTATTGTATATCAATAAATATATCATGTCAATTCTATATATTAACATTATATATATATATATATATATATACTGCCTGTGTGGCTCAGTGGCTAAGGCGTCAGACACACAAGCAGTAGGACACGAGTTCGACCCTCGTCCGGACCATTAATTAATTTTATAAAATGGGTCTTAAAATATTATTTAGAAGTGATCTTATATAATTGTGTATAAATAAATAATCGGCTTTCGTTAAAACCATGGATGCCTTAACATGAGAGCGGCTCCGAAGGGACATTAGAGCCATATATGGTTATAAGTGAAAACTTCATCTAAGTTCCTGGATGGGATGAAAGGACTCCACCAAATAAAAATAACAATAACAATAACAATATATATATATATATATATATATATATATATATATGACTATATAAAATTGTAAATAATTAATAATGAAGTCGTTTTATTAAAATAAACTATTTATAATTAATTAAATTATTATTTATAAATATTATTCCTGGATTTACTAGGAAAATTAGAAATATTATTTGTTTTCAATTTTTTTTTATTAAATACTGCTATAGTCATGCTTATTAACAATATACTTCACTTTCATAACATTTTCACTAATTTATATGTTCAAAAAATGTAATTTAATTTGATTCCTATGGGACCATATATGTTCTCAATGTTAAAAAATACTATCTACCACATGTTAAACTTCTAGGTGATTGTATAATACCTTGCAGGTATCAGTTTTAAACAAAACTTCGGATTTATACTTAAGTACTTCTTCTTATTAACCGAACCCGTTCAATATAAATTTTCGAAAATACTTAGGTATTTACTCCATCTTAACGTAAGTCGTACGTCTTACGAGATTACTAAAGTGGTACTAAATTACCTCGTACGAGATTACTGGTAACCATGAATCCAATGTTATTAAAAAGCGCCACCTATTGAATAATCGAGGCGAATTAACAAATTTAAATTTGTAATCTTTAATCTTAATTTGTAAATCCACTTTAATATATGAGAACACGGAACAATGTACACTTTTAATAGTGCATATTAAAGAGTAATAAAATATGAGTATATCTGGTGTCTTCATGTCTTGCATTTATTTCTTGAGTTCGTAGAACCATTGCGAAGCGACGATGCCGCATTGTTATATGTTTGGAGAAATATATATATATATAAACTAGTAAATAAATAATAATATATCACAATAGAAAATAATAAATTATAATTGATAGGGTTCTTATTTTATATTGATTATTTTAGTTTTTATATATTTGTAAAACATATTTATATACAATTTTACACAATAACATATTTTAATGTACATTGCTTTTAATTTCCAAGTCTTTTAGTTCTTAATCTGCTTAGTTTCTTATTTTATTAGTTTTTATTCATTTAGTTTTATTTTAATTTAAAACATACATTAAATTATCTATATACTTTATTTAATTTACTATTATTTATCCTTTGTTGGTTAATTGTTTTAAATAATTGAAATGGTTTAATCTTTACCGGTAATATGATGATTTTTTAAACAATTCAAATTTTATTATTTTATTATTGTAAACAGGAAGTCAAAACTTATTATTGTATTTATGAACTGTTTAAAATTAAAATGGGTTGATAACTAGAAAACCGCCAAGTCTTCTTTATCTTCCCTGTGGTATACCCGAATCTGATACCATACCATACCATATTCATATATTCATTAATGAATAAAATGATAACTACATAGGGGAATTATGTCTAATACGGGTCAGTGTGTAATACGGGCCACTGTGATATCTCAGTAACTATTGTTCAAATCAAAAAAAAATATATACAAGATTTATTCAGTATCACATTTCTATTAATAAGGGGTATTTTTTATTTTAATATTTGCATTTATATTTCTAATATTGATCATTATATAAAAAAATAGTTTACAAATGAAAATTTACTAAATAATTATGTACTAATCCACCATTTTCGTTAATAAATCTAACATTAATTAAATAATTCAAAGCATGATTGGAAAGTATAATTAAATACGAAGAATATAAATGTATACATTCTACTTTATATTCAATATTAAGTGTGTGAGGGGTTATTTAACAGATGTATCAAATGTTTGCAATACGGGCCACCTAATGTTAGTAATACGGGCCACATGACCAATGAAAATGCTTGATTCTATGTTACTATTTTATAATATCATATCACTGAAATAAAATGTAATATAAGTTCGTGCGACATCGTGTGTGTATTCATCGATATAAAGAAAGTTTCTTTATATCGAATATTCATACATTCGTTTATTGATAGATCAAACTATTACGATAGTGGTTATAATGAATGTGTACATTATTATCATAGAAATTACAAAGAGGTGATTCTAATATATATGATTATTACACCGCATGTATGCATATTCACGTATACTCATATGTATCTTAATATATACATACACATATACACTGTATACGCATGAATGCGTACACTGTTAAAAATTAGTATACAGTGAGTACATTTTTGAGGGTGTAAGTATACACTATAGTGTCCCCATAGCCGTACCCTGATTAGGGTACACTTTGAATAAATACGATCAGTACCCTAAAAATGATCAAACTGTACCCTAAAGAATATTAGCTGGTTGTACCCTATTTATATTATACCGTGTACTCTAATGTAATTGTATGATATATAACTTAATTGAATTGCATGATATGTAAATATAATAGTCACGTACATTAATATTTAACATAGCTCTACCCTAATAAATATATAGAGTGTACCTTAATGCATTTAACAGTCAGGTACCCGCATATTTGACATATATCCTAATGTACCCTAATAAATATGTATATTGTACCCTATTGAGTTTAATAGTCGTGTACCCTATTTAGGGTACATGGCAAATGTTGGTGATATTTTAACGATCTGTACCCTATAAATTGAATTCGCTGTACCCTGATTTGTAACAGTGTATACACTGTTAAAAATCAGGGTACAGCGAATTCAATTTATAGGGTACAGATCGTTAAAATATCACCAACATTTGCCATGTATATGCGCATATATGCGCATATACTCATATCCATATGTATTGATATATAAAGGCATATCATATGTTTACATATATATACATCTATAATATTGTACATATATTTGAATATATGAGAGGGAATATGTGTAATCGTATATGTACGATTGTATTATATATATATATATATATATAACGAAATATGTATACGCATAGATAGTATCTATTAGATTCATACTCATATATATATATATATATATATATATATATATATATATATATATATATATATATATATATATATGTATATATATAACTTTTGTAAATGTGATATTATTTATAATTATATCAATGTGTATCAATGTGTATCAATTTTAATATTAAATAATAAAATCATAATTGGTATCTATAGATATCTATAATTATCAATTATAATCGATAATAAATATTATATTGAAATATAATTGATATAATATAATAAGTATTAAAGCATAATGTACATTTTAATATCCAGTATATTTAATATTATCTAAAATTAGTGAGATCGGAAATTATTGTTAGCTCTTCGAGATGGCATATAATCATAGATTTATAGTTTACATATAAACTATAAATATATGCATATAATATATTTCTAGCGATCGCTGCCTCGAGGCAGTCATTATATTCATGTGCATTGTTTGTTTATAATATAATTGTGAAAGAAAGTCGTATACGTAGATCTATAGATGTTACAATGTATTTCATTTGAAGTAATTATAATATGAATTACTTTTTAATGTGTGTATTAATAATATATAATGTATACAATGTATTATTATTTCTATGGTATTAATATTATAAACCATATGTTTGGTAAATAGTTTATGTATACAATTATATGCTTATGATTTTATATGATATTATTTATAATACATAATTTATAATAAGTATATATACATTGTATATATATTTGTCAATAAATAATGAATGTTATCTCATTCCTAATTTCCATTCATTATTATATAATTATTATATATCATTATTATATGATTTTATATCATATTATTCTACATATAGGTTGTATATATTTTCACCGTTGCCATAATTTCCTAAGTCAGTTGATAGAAAATAATTATAAAATGTAACATAGTCTCAAGAAACACATACGTATGAATGTTTACATTATTCAGCATAGTATACGTCATATAGAACAATTAAAGTTACGCTCTATCGATATTCTATAGAATTTATTTGATGCATTTATTGTTACTTTTTTCATTGTTATTTCTATTTAATTTATTTCATCTAACTTAATGTAGTTAAATTATAATATTTATATATTGCTCATTTTGATAACAACATTTTTGTTTATTCATATACATTATTATTGTATTTATTTATCGACATTTTCTTTTATTATTTATTTTATATTATATACAACATTTTCAAATGTATTCAGTGAATACTATTCACTAATACAAAACATATATAATTAATTATTAAATTTATATTATTAGTTTATATTTTTTAATTATATTTTAATATTGTTAAATTCTCGATATCCTGCATACTGTATGATATATATATATATATATATATATATATATATATATATATAATGCATCGTAATATTATTAATGTAGATAGTATATATATATATATATATAAATTATGAAAATATTTTCCAACAAATTTTCCAACAAATTTTCCTCTGGAAAATCTTTGTATTATGTGTGCCTAACGCCGTTCGATATACAGGCACACATTATAACATATAGTTCAGTACAAAGTTTTATTTTATATTTACTATTCTAAATACTATTCTATTAATAATTAATAATACAATTAAAATTCGCCATATAATTCAATATATTATTATGCAATACATTTTGATTCATTTGATTTCTATAGAAATCGATATTTTTGTTATAAATATATTTTACATGTATCCTATATTTTAACATTACATTGATATACATATGAAATACATTAATATATTTATTATAAATATAACTTTATTAATATAACATGTTTACCTAATACTATATAGGATATATAAACAGTTCCTAGATGGTATTAGGTGTATAAGTATTCGGTAGAAATAGAAGTATTATATATACTCACTCTATAGTATATACACACTAATAGATAATATACTGTGAGGGTATAGTTAATAACTATACCCTCACAGTATATTGATAATAATACATATTAGTAATCGATAATAAGATCATTTAATAATTATATTTCCGTATTAAATATATAACAAATATATTAATTATCATATTTTGTGTTCAAAAATGAATTAAAACTAAAATAAATTAATGACATACATTCATTAATAATGAATACAATAAATATATTTAATTTTAAGATTTGTAGTTACTTGTATATATTTTAGGTTTAGATTAAATAATTTTTTTTAATAATACCAAAATACCACATAAATATGTTACTCTCATATTTTATATATATAAACTACAAACAATATACATTCAATTCAAGTACTACTACTATAGTATACTACTACTACTACTACTACTACTACTACTACTACTACTAATAATACTATATACTACTACTACTACTACTACTACTACTACTACTACTACTACTACTACTACTACTACTACTACTACTACTACTACTACTACTACTACTACTACTACTACTACTACTACTACTACTACTGCTGCTGCTGCTGCTGCTGCTGCTGCTGCTGCTGCTGCTGCTGCTGCTGCTGCTGCTGCTGCTGCTGCTGCTGCTGCTGCTGCTGCTACTACTACTACTACTACTACTACTACTACTACTACTACTACTACTACTACTACTACTACTACTACTACTACTACTACTACTACTACTACTACTACTACTACTACTACTACTACTACTACTACTACTACTACTACTACTACTACTACTACTACTACTACTACTACTACTACTACTACTACTACTACTACTACTACTACTACTACTACTACTACTACTACTACTACTACTACTACTACTACTACTACTACTACTACTACTACTACTACTACTACTACTACTACTACTACTACTACTACTACTACTACTACTACTACTACTACTACTACTACTACTACTACTACTACTACTACTACTACTACTACTACTACTACTACTACTACTACTACTACTACTACTACTACTACTACTACTACTACTACTACTACTACTACTACTACTACTACTACTACTACTACTACTACTACTACTACTACTACTACTACTACTACTACTACTACTACTACTACTACTACTACTACTACTACTACTACTACTACTACTACTACTACTACTACTACTACTACTACTACTACTACTACTACTACTACTACTACTACTACTACTACTACTACTACTACTACTACTACTACTACTACTACTACTACTACTACTACTACTACTACTACTACTACTACTACTACTACTACTACTACTACTACTACTACTACTACTACTACTACTACTACTACTACTACTACTACTACTACTACTACTACTACTACTACTACTACTACTACTACTACTACTACTACTACTACTACTACTACTACTACTACTACTACTACTACTACTACTACTACTACTACTACTACTACTACTACTACTACTACTACTACTACTACTACTACTACTACTACTACTACTACTACTACTACTACTACTACTACTACTACTACTACTACTACTACTACTACTACTACTACTACTACTACTACTACTACTACTACTACTACTACTACTACTACTACTACTACTACTACTACTACTACTACTACTACTACTACTACTACTACTACTACTACTACTACTACTACTACTACTACTACTACTACTACTACTACTACTACTACTACTACTACTACTACTACTACTACTACTACTACTACTACTACTACTACTACTACTACTACTACTACTACTACTACTACTACTACTACTACTACTACTACTACTACTACTACTACTACTACTACTACTACTACTACTACTACTACTACTACTACTACTACTACTACTACTACTACTACTACTACTACTACTACTACTACTACTACTACTACTACTACTACTACTACTACTACTACTACTACTACTACTACTACTACTACTACTACTACTACTACTACTACTACTACTACTACTACTACTACTACTACTACTACTACTATTACTACTACTACTACTACTACTTATTTAAATTAAATAATGTAATCTATTATTTATTTTATTCCTATATATATAGAAATAACGTAGATATTATCTACTAGATACGTAGGTTACATTAGTAGGTTGCCGTAGTTCACTATGGTGTAGGAACCATTAGTTTAAATCACTGAAATAAATTAAAGTATGTGTGATAAGTATTCTTATAGCGTGAACATTGTATCATCAATATAACAATTCATTTGATTGGTTGAATAATGATAACTAGTTTCGCCATCTATTGGATGTTTTACCCGGCCCGTATTAAAACCACATGGCCCGTATTACAAACATTGTTTGCAATACAGGCCGGGTACATTTTCGACGATACATAACATTTTTACAAAAATTGAAATTGTAATGTTATTGACGTTTATAATATCTAAATCGTGATTAAATTTCATTAATTTCTCATCATAAATAAAAAAGTTATTTGATAACAAAAAAAGTGGCCCGTATTAGACATAATTCCCCTAATATTAGTATAGTAAAGGGGAAGCGCTGACATTATAATCAAGATATGTAAACTTGTCATAATAATGCATATATGGATATAGGATATAGGATCCTATACGAGAAAACACCGCTTATTTTAATTTTATGAAAATTAAGTTAATAAAATAAATGTAATTATAGAAAATCGACTATGCACCCATGATAGGCAATTTTGACTATTCAATAATTAATGTTAAATATCATTATAAAATATATGTTTAACTTTAAGTATTAACGTTAGTATTAACTTTAAATCTATATTTAAATCTATTAACTTTTATTTTTTCGATGTAAATTATATACAAAATTAAAGTGTTTTGTAATTCCATTCTAATGTGCATATATTAATGTTACTAATATATGTACATTACATTTAAAAAAATAAATATTCGTATGAGAAAATATACATATGCATAATATACGAATATAAATAAATAAATATGCACATGTTTTTGTATATATATAAATATAATTAATATTCATTTTATAATATATGTATATTTTAAAGGTGTGCTAATAAGATGTTTCTGTAATACTAAATACATATCCAATTAATCATAGCATATATGCGGGTAGGTACATGTAAATCTCTATGTAGATTATTTATATACGTATACATATAGAAATAATATACATATAGATATGATGATAATGATGCTGCTGATATCATCATATGATGATGAAAGTATACCTTATAATGTGTATTAGGCACCGTTACAAAGTGACGACACTCAACGTAAGTGCACGTCAATAAATAACAATAAAACACAACAACAACGAACGATAACTACTTACCGAACAAAGTTGAAGTAATAAGAACGAAATATAAAAGAAAATAATAATATAATAAAAAATAGAGGATATATATTGATTGAAATGGGTATTGAAAGATGTGGGGTATTGAATTGATCTTATGGATGAACGGAGTGAATTCCAGATATATGGGGTAATGTATACACCTATAGGAGAATGAGCGTTTCTGGAATGTAAGGGAGGATGGATGTGGGATAATGAAACGTATAATGTAAGTTGGACAGGTATCGTGGATGGTGGAGCGAATTAAGAGTAATTTAAATATATATAAAGGAGTGTATGCATATATATATATATATATGTATGGGTAATATATATATATATATATATACAACCCTACCTATACCTATATATATACAACCCTACATATACCTATATATATATATATATATATATATATATATATATATATATTTGTAGCATATATGCTTACTGATACACAGGAGTATTAGATCCCAGGAATAACGAATTGCTGTCGATGGAAAAGGCTATCGAGTTGAAGATAATAGACAGTAAGAATGGGATGTACGTGAATCCGGAAACTGGCCAGAAGATATCCATCCCTGTAGCCATGAATTCGTCTTTCATCAAAGTTTGTGACCAATCAGCGTGCAAGATAACCGTTACATAACTATTGTTCTACATTAACGACAATATTCTAATTGTTCTAATTGTATACTTCGTCTCGGTTCACTAACGATTAATAAAGTATGTACATTGTTTACGTGTGTGTTGTAATGTATATACAGTAAAACCTCTCTATAAGAAACTATTTTTTTTCAGTATTTTTTTTCTTATAGAGAGGTTTTCTTATAAAGAGGTTTTTACTTTTCCAATGATTTTAAGAATTAATTTATAATTGAAAATGCATTATATAACCTAGAGGATATCTATATATAGAATCTTTATATAATTATTGATTGCTCAGTAAACCTTCATATACTTCTTTAATTATAGGTATTTACCATCGATATAAACTTTCTTTATATCGATGGTATTTACCAATTATATTTAAAATGTATACTATTGGTTGGGCTTAGAAATTTTAATGACATAATTACATTTTATTAGATTTACATTAGCAATTATAAATTATCAATCATCGTGTCATTATAAATTGATGAATATAATATAATGAATATTATAATAATCTAGTATTTAACAATTAATTATATAATATAATAAATTGTATCATCAATACATTTAAAAACTGCCTGTGTGGCTCAGTGGTTAAGGCGTCAGACACACAAGCAGTAGGACACGGGTTCGACCCTCGTCCGGACCATTAATTAATTTTATAAAATGGGTCTTAAAATATTATTTAGAAGTGATCTTATATAATTGTGTATAAATAAATGATCGGCTCTCGTTAAAACCATGGATGCATTAACATGAGAGCGGCTTCGAAGGGACATTAGAGCCATATATGGTTATAAGTGAAAACTTCATCTAAGTTCCTGGATGGGATGAAAGGACTCCACCAAATAAAAAAAAAAAAAAAAAAAAAAAAAGATATAATAATATTTATTAATTAATTTTAATACATTTATGGATATACAATTACATTTATTAATTCATTTTAATAAATTCAAGGATAAAAATAATATTTATTAATTCATTTTAATATATTTATGGATATACAATAACAATTATTAATTAATTTTAATTCATTTCGAGCTTTTTGATAATATAAAATATTGTATATAATAATTAATTTTTATAATTATCAATATAAAATAATTCTATTTATATATAATTATTTTTTATATTTTGTATACAATAAGTTTCTTATAAAGAGGTTTTTCTTATATTTTTCTTATAATATTTTCTTATAAAGAGTTTTTTTAATGTGGAAAAGGTTGAATTCCAACTAAATGTGTGAACAATTTTCTTATAAAGAGGTTTTTCTTATAAAGAGGTTTCTTATAGAGAGGTTTTACTGTTTTTAGTTTATTTTATAAATTATTTTGTAATTTTGTATAATGCAGACTTATAATAAATATACATATAACATATTAGTATATAATATTAATTAATATATATATATATATATATATATATATATATATATTTATATAATATATATATATATATATATATGAAATATAGTTTATTAGGCACCGTTACAAAGTGATAACACTCCTCGTAAGTGCACGTATATAATATATAATATATATATATATATATATATATATATATATATATATATATATATATATATTATACTATAGGCTATAGTGTACATATAGTGTATATTAGTGTATACTAGTTTAATATATATACACATATGTTATAACACTATATATAGTGATAGAGTACCTATAGATATATCTATATAAGTATACTTATAATGACTAATATTACCTTAGGCTTATAAGCTTATAAGCGACCTCGTATACAGTGCCTAGCTTAATCTCTATTCCATAGCACGTTTACACCATGCATATCTACCGTGCGACACTGTGCGACGTGTGTAAGTTATATACGTAATATATGTATATATAATGTATACATGCCATGTAATGTTTTTAATATGTTTATAAATAATGTATATTATGATATCGTTACGTAATACCAAACATAACACACGTGTGCTATGATGCAACGCTGCTATGATGCAACGATGCTATGATGCAACGCTGCTTTGATGCAACGCTGATATGATGCAACGATGCTATGATGCAACGCTACTATGATGCAACGATGCTTTGATGCAACGCTGCTATGATGCAACGCTACTTTGATGCAACGCTGCTATGATGCAACGCTGCTATGATGCAACGCTGCTATGATGCAACGCTGCTATGATGCAACGCTGCTATGATGCAACGAAGCTATGATGCAACGCTGCTTTGATGCAACGCTGCTATGATGCAACTCTGCTATGATGTAACGCTGCTTTGATGCAACGCTGCTATGATGCAACTCTGCTATGATGCAACTCTGCTATGATGCAACGCTACTATGATGCAACTCTGCTATGATGCAACGCTGCTTTGATGCAACGCTGCTATGATGCAACGAAGCTATGATGCAACGCTGCTATGATGCAACGCTGCTATGATGCAACGCTGCTATGATGCAACGCTGCTATGATGCAACGCTGCTATGATGCAACGCTGCAATGATGCAACGCTGCAATGATGCAACGCTGCTATGATGCAACGCTACTATGATGCAACGCTGCTATGATGCAACGCTGCTATTATGCAACTCTGCTATGATGCAACGATGCTATGATGCAACTCTGCTATGATGTAACGCTGCTTTGATGCAACGCTTCTATGATGCAACGCTACTATGATGCAACTCTGCTATGATGCAACGCTGCTATGATGTAATGCACCCACGTATGCGCAGTGATAGTACCCCATATCTCGTTACGTCGTATCTCTAAAGAAGATGTTGTCTTGTCGGGTGCAATACCATAGATCTTTTGTACGGCGTACAGCAGTGGCGTATAGAGTGATGAGGCTGCCGTGCTGCTGCTGCATCTCCCCAGTCTCCCCAGTCTCCCCTTTATACATTGTTTATAACCCCCGCGTACGCATATCTGTTATGATACGCTATATGCACTATAGTACACATATACTTGTGTGTGTGTATGTGTGTCTGTGTGTGTGTGTATGTGTGTCTGTGTGTGTGTGTGTATGTACTATATAATGTAGCTAGATATAATGATAGAACTACGGAATAAGTACATACATATATTTGTTTATGTCTATCCCAGTTAACTTTCTGACAGACACATGTCGCGATATATAAATATATATATATATATATATATATATATATATTTCTGTCACAAATCTATTAATATATCTGTTAATATATCTATTAATACATCTGACCTCTACAGAGCGCAACACTATACGTACGCACACGAACGCGCCTACACCTACGCTTATACGGCGTTCATGTCGTCACGTGTAGCCGTCCTTGCAAGGACAGATCGTTACCATGGCAATACATCGCGTTTCACTCGTTAATTAATTATTCCCGCAGTCGATAACAATAAATCGCGGCAACCCGTAACTTATCACGTGGGCCGTTACATTGTTACGTAATTAGCTATTGTTAACGTCTCCTCCTCATTATCATCATCCTCGCTCGGGTTCTATTACATAACACATGAGTGATTCACTATCGCCACCTATCGGTAATAATGGAGATATCCTCACGCACGCACGTACTCATGCACGTACTCGTGTACATGCGCAGCGGTGTATTATTTACGGAAATATTATAAAACATGTTTTATGTGTTCGCCATATTAATAATATTAACATATTTAGTGAAATATTATATTATATAATATAATATACTATATCAGTATACTGATATAGTTATGTAATATATATATATATATATATATATATATATATATATATAATACTTTATTAATATTGACGTGTATACACTAAATGATTATAACCATTATTATACATTATTATAATCTTAATAATACCATACGCATACTACGTACACACACGCACACACACACGTACACACACACGCACACACGCACACACTCACGACACCTATTGGTATGACATATACACCTATACTATACTTGGATAATTACGCGCATTGAATGGATATTATATAATATAAAAAGATATTTAGATATAAAAAAGAGAACCAACATAAAATATAACTAATGAATTGATTTTTAATCATTTCGTTGCATAATAAAATACCACCCAAGTAGTATATACGTATTGCACTAACTTTTACACGTATATTACACGTATACTAGTGTAACATACACTCGCCACCCGTACACTAATGTAAACAGAATACAGCGCTATGCATAACGATTCTATTCGCATGTAATCGAATGATATATCATGAAATCTATATATCATGAAATGTAGATTATAATCTACATTTCAATTATAAATTATAATTTATAATTGAAATGTGGATTATCATTCGATTAAATGTTTAATAGAATATATCTCTATATAGAGGTTTATCTTAACTGTACTTAAGTGTACTTAACTGTACTTTAACGTAACTGTACTTATATATACTAGGGTATTTTACTTACATCATATTAAGTACACTTGGGTACATTAGTTACTTTATATTAAGTATAATTGGGTATATTGGTTACATTATATTAAGTATATTTTGGTACATTATATACTTTATAGTAAGTACATTTGTGTTCATCCGTTACTTTATATTTGAGTATATAACTTGTATTTAACAATAATTAATTATTTTAACAGGTCAGCCTTATTCATAACTTTATTCTTAACCCTTTAAACTCGCACAATAAGGTTAAGTATAAGTAACTAATCAGTATTCGAGAATACTGGTAACAGACGTTAATGACGTCACAATATAAGTATTCCATATTGCGTAACAATACCACTAATCATCAGAGTATTTAGTTGTTATACACATTACAGATAATATAGTTTCTCTCGTATATATATATATATATATATATAATTATTACATAACTATTCCAATATATATATTATAGAAGGTGTGGTACTACATATCTATTAAAATCAATAAAGATATTACGATAAATTGCCAACAAAATATATTTGTATATTATTACTTCCTCGTATAATATATATATAATAATAATAATGATAATTTCTTATATTATATTATATACAAGGAATATTTTGTTACATTAAAATAATATATTTTTAATTATAACATATATATATATATATATATATATATTCATATATTTATTGAATGTATATTGAATAATATGTTTAAATATAAATACTATAAATATAAATATAAGATATTCTGAAACCACATACCCTTACAAGTGAACACAACTCTAACAAGTATAACTTCATCAAGTATACGCCAGTAGTACATGCATTGTGTTTACATACGAGTGACCGCATTGGTCACCTGGTCACCTGGTGTTAGTAAGGCCACTATGTAATAGAGGGGGTCACATCCCACTACAAGTATTTACGGCGACTTGCCGGCAATATTGAAACTTTAAAACCATTT
Organism: Osedax fenrisi; assembly: GCA_964019155.1. NCBI lineage: Eukaryota > Metazoa > Annelida > Polychaeta > Sabellida > Siboglinidae > Osedax > Osedax fenrisi. Next base: position 47,951,272 of record OZ025243.1, read on the forward strand.
TCTATCAAGTTGTAATGGGATAAGTTATCCCGGATAACTCCTATAAAGTTACTACATTTCAGGCAAGTTGCCGGAAAGTAAGGGGTATCCCACTACAATTGTAGTTAACTTGATAGAAAATCGTTTATATAGAAAATTGGCATACTTATAGTGGGATGTGACCCTCTTTAAGGTCGCTACATAGGTGTCACAATTAGCTACTGCAATATGACGTACTCGAATAGAGGTACGTTGACGAGATATCGATACTATAGTATTATAGTATATAGTACTATAGTAGTTCTCAATTATATATACGCATACTTGAGTGGGAATCATCGGGATATAACTTTCATCTCATATATGTATATAGGAAAAACTGAAAGTTAATTGTAAATAATTAACATAATAAACTCACAATAGAATTAACGTATTAAGACAAGCGTGTAAATACATATTTTCGTGGAATTACGATTGTAATGTAGATTTCTAAAAGAGTATCCTATTGTGATCGTTAGTTAACCGTTAGATGCCCGCGGGTTATAACCACTTTATTTCTCACGAATGCCCGATTCTAATATATATTTAAATCAAATATATATTTAAATATCTAGGTTATTATATCAGACGCTAAATAATAAAATAATAATAATAATAATGTGTTTAAGAATGTGTCTTTTCTGTTTTCTTATCTGTTTATATTATACGTGTATAATTATTAGGAGTACGCTTTCGAGGCCCATATATGGTTATAGATAAGGGCTTTAACATACTATTGTTCTAAACAGGTTGACTATTGCACGGGCGAGAAGACTTCGGAGACCGAGAAGGAGATAGGCCTCATTACGATAGTGTCACGTGTCGAGAAAAGGACATACTCTATAGTGTCCGTCCTTGACCACGATGACGAGTGGATCACGTGCGAGGAGGCCGAACAAAAGAGAATCGTAGACCTCGCCGCTAAAGTCTACCACGGGCTGGAACAAGATCTCTCTCTACAGGTTAATGGCGTAATGGCGTGGCGCTCTCTGCTCTTTGTAGACCAAAGTACGATGTGCAAGTAACTCTCGGACTACGGCCTACTTATATCGCTTACTACTGTAGTCACTCGTCAGTTATTATATCGTTTGATGTATTACAGTCATTTTTTCAGTACTTAAATGTAGACAACAATGGATAATATATTATGTATTATTATATACGTATATGTATTATCTTATTGTAAGTTTAAAATTCACATATCCATTATCAAATGAATATTAACTTATTTAGTTTAAATATTCATTTTTAAAATAAATATTCTTAATTAAAGCAAACATACCTATGGGTAATAAACAAAATAGGTTTTTATATATAAATTATTTAATTACATAGATAACATATAAACTATAAATTATATAGTTTATAGTTTATATATTGATCTATATATATAGAAATATTCACAAATGCATATTATATTATATAATGTGTTATTATGCTTTATAGTTTATTTTGCTTTTTAGTGTTATATATATATATTCAAAATCTTAGATATCATATTAGCAATATGTAATACATTATCTAATATAATAGGCATGCGTGTGAAACTCTTAACTTATTTCTATACAATTAAATGATTTATATATTACAAATTATACTTTCTATTACTCATTGAATAGTAATATAGATAAGAATATACGTGTGTTCACAATACACGCTTAGATAAGCCACGTTATAGACGTATCTATACATAGATATTATATTACTACGTGTATAGATCATAGATCAGCATAAAAAATAGAGTTATTTATAGCGTAGACTATTATATATATATGTATATATATATATATATATATATATCAATTATTATTTCTCTCTCTCTCTAAATACATGTGCGTGATAAACCTTCCTGAACCACCTCAACACTTAACACCTTGACCAATATATGTATATAATGAATACATATTCAATGCATACATATTTCACGTATTTTATAATTTATTAATTTCTATCGAAATGGGAACATAAACTATAGTTAATATATATATATATATATATAGGGGCGTCGGAACGATATTTTGTATGGGGGGGGCTATTTATTTATATTTTATATTATATATCCTATTATGTATTACTAATATAATTACTAATTATATCTTATTAATATCGTATACCTTTTTAGTCTATGTTAACCCTTTAATATGCAATTAATAATATTACATTTTTATAACAATACTTAAGTAGGAATATATTATAAAATAAATAATAAACATTAAATAATTTATTATTATATAAATATAGATTTTTATTTATAAATATATCCATCTCAATTGTGTGAATTATTTTTTGATTGATATTTGCCAATACTAATGCATTTAATCGACTATCTAGCATAGTTGACCGTAACAACGTATTTATTATTCATAGCTTACTAAATCCACCCTAACATGACACAGAACTTGAGGGGCAAACCAATAAAAGTGTGATCAAATATATTATGACGGAAAATATTTTTTGAATTTTATGAGATTTTTCCATCATGTATATGTTTATCCTCATCAGATGGTATTGAACTTATTGATTGATTTGAACATATAGAAATTAGATATTTCAATCGTTAATTCTTCATACATTTTTTATTAATGTTTAGTGTAGAAAATTAATAGGATTAATAAGATTAATCTAAAAAAAAACAACCTTTTTTTCATGCCTTATATTATTTGTAATAATGATTCCTTTAATTTATAAGAATGTATAAATGAAGTTTCCTTAGTATAAAAATTGGTTTTAATTATCATCATTATGAAATCAAACAACTCAATATATTTTATTCTTTAAATATTAATGATAAAGTAATAAAAGTATATTAACATATTAATTTATATATTAATAATTATATTAACATAACATTAACAATGTTATATTATGTTATCTATATAAGATGTATGTCTTTTGCATTTTTATTACTATTCATCTCATAAATATTTATAATAATGTATATTATATGTCTTATTATTATTCTCTGAATTAGATATAATTAGAAAATTAAAATAGATATATTTAAAATTAAAATAAATTATTATAATATTTTATAATAAACATTTATTATAAGCTATTTTGTATTTTATATAATATTTTTATAAAAGTAGGATATTTACCTTGAATCAATATAAAAACTTGTATATATAAAATATAAAATACTTTTGTTTCTATATCTTCAATGAATGTGTGCAAATTATGTCTATCATTATTCAATTTAATTAGAATCATCTTTACTATTATTTAATCCTTTATGTTTATTTATTATTTAGTATTATTATGATTATATATATATTATAATCATATATGCTTTCAAGTATATTTTTTATAAATGTTACCTTAAATAGTATTTGTTGGTATCATGAAAGCCTTCACCTTCATATCCAAGCTTTCAAATATCAAACTTGAAATATTCATATTACAAATATTTGACTTATTCATATTTTTTAATAATAAATTTGCAATATATTTGTGGTCATTGGTAATATAATCTGATTTTTATATTATTTCAGTGCATCGATTATACCACTATATTGATCTAATGTTGTTTTAATACATGATTTTCGCAGTCCATCTTATTGGGCATAATGGTTTCAATGTATTTGCTTTGTTATTATTAGTATTATATACAATCCGTAATTTGATAGTTTGTTCATATAATAATCCCAAATCATAAACCACTCTCAAGGCTTTTCTTATATTTATATTATTATCTAATGATTATGCTATTAAGTTTATGCGATGAGCTCCATATTGTGTATACACAGTTAAAGGCTGTCTATTCATAATTATAGTCTTTACAACATTATATTGACCAGACATATTAGCTGCACCGTCATATGACTGTCCTCTTAATTTAGAAATAAGCAAGTTAAGATGTTAAAGTTCAGATAACATTAAATTTCTATATTTTCTAAGTTGTATCCTAGTCATATTGCATATTCCGAATGCATATTTCTTTAATTTCTCGTTTTTATGTCAAATAACGAACCACCAAAATGCCGTGCTCACTTCCGGATATATCTTGAATTCCATCACATTGAATTGAGAAAGTCACATTAATATATGTTAATCAAATTTTAATAATTCAGATTTATATAGTTGAATAATTTCATATTTAATATCACCATATAACAAGTATCTCTCAGAGATTCTCTTATGAATATTATCATATTTCATGGATGGGGGGGGGGCAAACAATACTTACCCCCCCCCCCATATGTTTGGTAACATTCTTTAGAAAAAATGTGTATTAACAAAGACAATATACTACATTTAATATATATAAAATTTATTAATACATATTTCATGGGGGGGGCAAAACATACTTAGCCCCCCCCATATTTTTGAATGGGGGGGTCCGATACCCCCCGCCCCCCCCCCTTCCGACGCCCCTATATATATATATATATATATATATATCTTAACGTGTGATAAAATACCCTGTCCTACATCGCGCATGCTTCAACAACAGGAAGCTATCGAGAGCAAGGTCATAGAGGTCGAGTTCAACAAGACCACGTCGGACGAAGCGGAAGTCACGCACGAGAAGCAGACGATAAGTTACGCAATCACCGGAGTGTGCGACGTCGGCAACATGCGCACCGTGTCTTACGCCGCCGCCGTCCGCCAGGGGATTCTCAACGAGCGAACCGGATGTTTCCGTAACAGCCGCACCGAACAGGAAACCAACATCCTGAAGGCTATCGCGCACGGCTTCATCAAGGCTATCAAGGTAGACGGCGACGTGGCCGCGGTAGACATCCCCGTCGAGAACCGGATGTACATCGATAACGTGGAGGTTATCCGTCGACGACTGGTGGCTCCCCTGTCGATCATCTGCGCGATGAGACCGGCCACGCCCGATTCCAAGATGGCCGCCACGCCCACTTCTAATTGCGGCGAGGGCCTGGCTTCGCCGGACACTACGGAAGTGGATTCGGGCACGATTCCGGCCGCTATTTCGCCGTTGGTCAAGGTGGACAGGGTGGACAACCGTCCGAAGAAGGCCGTGTCCATATGTTCGCTGTCGTCGTCCATGGAAAGCGGGTTGAAACGCATGCGACCCCTATCCACCTACGCGAAACACACGCAATCGTCCGCAGGTAAAATCAGCCCTAAAATCGATACTAAAACTAAAAATAAAGTGCTGCAGACGATATGATATATTCATAATCGCCTCAATGATTTTAGAATCCGTCCCATTAACTTTAGAGTTAGCGTACGAATTTTGATATATATACACGTTGTGATAATACTAATTATTTATGTTATTCAATTTATTATTTAAATTACTATACATTATTAAAATACTAATGTATTATTTATGTATATATAGCGGTATACTTACCACGTACAGTTTATATGTACGGCGTACATTGCACGTATACAAAACACGATTATCTTACAATATTATAATTATATTATTATGTATACATATATCGTATATATAAATAACGAATTGAAATAATAATCTTAATTTAATTATAATAAATGTAGTCGTTAAATCCATTATGATGATGTCTAGCAATTTAATACGGCTGATAATAATTTATATATTTTCTTAAAATGTTGCCAAATAATGATATTATCATTTATTAATAAGTATTATTAATTCATTATATATGTACATGTATATTTACATGTATATTATTATATCATAAATGATAAATACCAATACATATTAATACATTCTGTAATATGCATTACGCAATGGTTCTACATATATTTTAATTATCATAATTTGTATCTTTATATTCTGTTCATATTAATATTTAAATATTATTAACTATTTTAAATGTAAGTAGGTATATTTAATACCTATACATTTACTATTATGGTTTATGCTAAAATAATTATAGATTATTTCACATTATTTTATAGGTAATATAAATACATACATACACATATTTACATGTATGCACATGTATAACAACATTAGTCATTACAAGTACACATCGCTAACAAACATTCTACTGACTGGTGATTTATAACAGAAATTATGAACACTGTATATTCCATTATTATTGTCCATTTTTTCTCTTCGGAATGATACACAGAAATGATATATTATGTATATAAATATATATAAATATATATATATATTATATTGACATGAAAATAAACTGTATACAGCTGTATACTAGTATATCTTACAATATACGTAAATATTTACGTAAACAAATATTTATATAGGAGAATAAAAACATATAAACAATAACATATGATCACGCACATATGCTATGTTATTTAGATGGTATTATTAATTATATTATGAATATAATAAATACTATTGTAATTCTATAGGACCTACTGCATTACATATATGAGGAATGTAAATATTAAATAGAGTTTTGTTTTAGAGAACTAGTGTACATGTTAGTTAATAAAGAAACCCGTATTCGTCATAGGCGTATACGTTATGTAACCTATGTGCTGATCTAACACCCATGCATGGGTATAAGAAGGTACATAGGTACATACGTCATTTTAAAACTGAGATGAGGAGGGTTAATATACATCTATAAAACTCTAGATATAACTATGGATAGTTACATAAATACAATTTTAATATTTAGTGAAGGTTTCATATTATTTATTTTATTTTACTTTTCCATAAATTAAATTTTATTTGATATAGTTACATATAGGTATACACAATTATGTATATATACATAATTAATATAAATTAAGTATGTTTATTATATTTGTAATATTAAATAATTGCTTATAAGTATTATGATTAGTATTACTAAAATGAAATGAAAACAAGCAAACTAATATATCGTATTGAATTATTATAGTAAAATGGTCGAATATATTTTAAAGATATATTTATTACTTGCCAGCTATCTAACAAAGTAGTAACATTCCATAACTATAGTTATACTATGTTATAGAATACTACGTAACAAGATAAATAACAATACGGCCAATATTTCAATACGAAATCAATATAGCCATTAAGTTAGTTAACTATCACGTTAATTCCATATAGTAATATTTCGTTAAGTTATATATATATATATATATATATATATATATATATTTTGTTATTTATTTTGGTGGAGTCATTTCATCCCATCCAGGAACTTAGATGAAGTTTTCACTTATAACCTTATGGTTTAAATGTATCTTAGAGGCCGCTCTCATATTAAGGCATCCATGGTTTTAACGAGAGCCGATCATTTATATATGATCACTTCTAAATAATATTTTAAAAACTATTTTAATGGTCGGACAGGGCTTGAACCCGCGTCATATAGGTATATTATACTGCTTGTTTGGGTGTGCTTGTATGAAGCCTTATTCAACTGAGCCACACAGACAGGAAATATGTTTATATATATATATATATATATATATATTACTAGAATATACTCTACATATACTAAGTATATTATACCTATAGAAAATATAAAAACTAACCATATACTTATTGAGTGTAGTTTAGATTAAGAAACGAGACAAAAGAAGACAGCCTATCGACTACTATAGTAGTTGTATACAACGGGAGATGAAAGAAGCTGCAGATATAAAAATTTAGATGCACAGTTACAGAAATCACTACGTATTGTTATGTAATGAATAGAATAGTGAGCCGTGACCTCGATTACGTCACATTAGATAAATGGGAAATTATATTACGTAATAAATTACATAATATAAGGTGCCAGGTATGAATGTTACATCAATATATGTGATGTATCGTCCTATTAGTAGTAGTCTATATTACTACTATATATTATTAAATAGTATATACGGTTAAATAAAAAATCTAAACAGTATACTACTTTATAATGTAAACAACTGTGTATGGAATATTCTTAATATCTATAAATAGATTAGGAAAATAAGGAATTCGTGACGTGATTAATAGAAATTAACGTACGCGGTAATTAATATATCATGTAGTTCTTATCGTATACGATATATAATGTTAATTATATTTTAATTAGCGAGCAGTAGTGTGATCGGGGAGGTATGATTCATCGGCAGCGGTATGAGTCATTAGTTGTGTTTATATTGCACCTAGGGTGGTGATAATAAAATATGTAGTGTGGTCATAATTAACTAAAAGTTATGAGGCATTATACCTATATATAGTGATATGAATGTATGTAATACATGAGTTTATAGAGGATGTATAATGAGAATCATTGAAAGCGATTAGGTCGCATCTATAGATGACGCCCTTGGGGGATGAGGGGGATGCATCCCCCGGGGGATATAATATCTAATATCACCCCCCAGTTTTAAGATCTATACATTATTTTATTCTTTATAAATATTACATTTCTGCAATTTATAGTCTTTATGGTATCATTATATCCAACATTGATTTTTATTATGCATCCCAATAAAAGTCAATCATATTAAGTCATCTACAAGATATTATAGATTTATCTTCTTAGCAAAGTATATGGTGAAAATTGATGAATCTGAGATTCCCCCCACTTTTAATAACCCTGTGATGCCCCCATAGGGGTATACTCGCATATAATTAGGGGTAAACCCTTATAAGACAATATGTCCGATGATTATCTCCAGATCACAATAAAGCTTGCGACCATAACTAATTACATATGTAGTTATTTAACAATGGACAATACATTTAATAAATTATATATAGCTTTAATATTAGTGCATTGTTATAGGAACACGTGTCAGTATTATGTAATAGCACTGTAACTAAGAGTGGGCGTAATAACACGGTAGGCGTATACGATATAATTATATTACGATATATTAAGATGAAAGCCCTGAAATATTAATCATCAAAAGGTGGATTAAAATTAATAAAGAGATTATTGATAAATTAATATTATTTTTAATATAAAACACGCGTGTAATGTTGAACACATAAAAATAACTTATAAAATTGAATGTATTAGATCGAAACAAGCTTACATTATTAAGATTATGTCATGTTTATTATAAACAACGAGTTCAGCATGTGTGTGTATATTCGTGTATGCGTGTGTGAATGCGTATCAGTGCGTGTATGTATGTTATTTGTGTAAAGTCCATTCATCCCATCCAGGAACTTAAATGAAGTTTTCACACAAGAGACATATATGGTTATAATTATAACCATATATGTCTCTAATGTCCCTTCGAAGCCGCTCTCGTGTTAAGGCATCCATGGTTTTAACGAGAGCCGATCATTTATATTTATACACAATTATATAAGATCACTTCTAAATAATATTTTAAGACTCATTTTATAAAATTAATTAATGGTGCGGACGAGGCTCGAACCCGTGTCCTACTGCTTGTGTGTCTGACATGTGTGTAACCCAGTAAGTATGATTGTAGTATAATGCACGTTTGTAATATAGGACTATTCTAATAGTTAAACACACGAGTTCGACTACCATATATTTGCAAATTATAAATATATGTATATAATATACATATAAGTATGTATGTGTATATGCATGAATGTATGTATGTATGTATATATGTATATAATAATCATATTTTAGATTACAGCGTCCATGAATTCAGTTAAATATTAATAAATCAGGTTGATTAAGACGAAGATAACACACGGACGTCGTGCGTCGCACGTGTTTCCGGTTATTCGAGGTCAACTATGATGTTTGAGTAGAAAACTAAGGCGCTAAATGTAATGTTCACTTATTAAATAATGTAAGTGTTGTTTATATTTGTAGTGTTAAGATAGCTTTCATATGTTAAAGGAAAAACAAACATTCATCTTATAAGAACGAAGCCTTACAACAATTAAACTGTCTACCAAAATACTAGTTTATGTTAATTACATCTATAAATACCAAATATATATATGTATATATATAACTGGTATACCATATTAATGTACTTTATACCATATTAATGTACTTCATTATAAATACCACATAAATACCATATGAATTCAAATTATTGTAAAGTATTTAGTTATACCCGAGTTGAATAATTTATAATAGTTTTTCTTATTTATTTATTAAAAAAATAATTGTCTAACTTTACAAAATATTTCATATAAAGTCGTACAATAAGAGTAATAATGAGTTATTATGTAATAATAATAATAATAATAATAATAATAATACAATATAATCAATATATCGAATTGGATACATCACGTTCGTGGTTTTCATTACGAGTAAGTTCATGCTATTAATAACTGGAAGTAGGCTACGATAAACAGCCACCACGTGTAGTGTGTGCTAAACATCTAATGCTATATATGGTTGGCGATGAGGACGTGTCCTATCGGCGGCGGGAAGGACACGACCTTCAGACACGTGTTCGTATATTACATATACGTTTGTAAGTAACTTGCGATGCATAATAATGGTGCCCCATATAAATAGATAATGATAACAATGGGTGGAAAGGAGGGGGAGGAGCTACGGTGGAGGGGGCGGGGCAACGGACGGACGGAAGTCAGTATTTCATACCGACGACTACATAACACATTTAATATCACGATCTGGTCAGAATTAAGTAAACCAAGTAAATTGTATTTAGGTGGGGTATACTAATAGCTCTTCCTCATTGTTGTCTTTGTTCTCTTGCCTATTGTTTGCATTGTTTATCTCGTCTACACCTTATGCATAGCGCGGCTCTGTATAGAGATACACTACTACATTATACGGCGAACTCCGTAACTTTACGACTTCACTCCATAGATAGATCTGAGGTTTCAAGGGGCTTCGTATAGGGAGAACCATAAAGTAGACGTTGGCGGTTAACCGAGGTAAATATGGCGGTTAACCGAGGTAAACATGGCGGTTAATAGAGGTTAACATGGCGCTATATCGCGGTGGATAACGCTAGAGAACGTTACGCGATGAGACGGAGTGGGAAGGATGAGTTGTAGGACGGGACGGAAAGGGGCGTGGCGGGGACGCATGCGTACGCACCACTGTGCTAGTACGACGAGCGGGTACGTTACGTAATAGTGATGATGATTGTTATGTACACGAACGGTGGCGACAACCGGTGGCAGCGGCGGAATTTATCGTCGTCGAAATATCGAAAGCGGTGGTGGTGGCGGCGACGTTTGTAGTTAAACCACGTGACTATCGAACTAGGAGAATAGACCACGTGGTGATAAGAACGCACGTGATGTAAACAAGTGCCGAGTTGGGTCCGTAGCGTACGGACGTGGAACCTTCCGTCGGCTTCTTCGTGTTCGTGTCTACTATGTAGAAACCGTCCGAAGCTGTAACAATAGATGCATTGTTATTAGATCGTAGAGTAGTGGTTGACATTATATATACTGTTATTGTTATCAGGTGGAGTCCTTTCATCCCATCCAGGAACTATATGAAGTTTTCACTTATAACCATATATGGCTCTAATGTCCCTTCGAAGCCCCTCTCATGTTAAGGCATCCATGGTTTTAACGAGAGCCGACCATTTGTTTATACACAAGATCAATTTTACAAAATTAATTAATGGGCCGGACGAGACTCGAACCCGTGTCCTACTTCTTGTGTGTATTATAATAGGGTTCTAATTATTATTATTTTTTTTATTATTTCTATATTCACATTTTTAGTCTGTTATTAAAACGCGTAATAAACATGTTAACTTGTTCACTGTTAGCGAGGCATACAGTATGTAGAATACAGTATGCACTAGTGATATGAGGGCTTTACTGCGGTCGTGATGGTACATTTCGCTAGTATTTGTAATATTGGCAAGTTGCCAATGGCAACAGTTATGATCTCAAGGTTTTATACTAAACTATAGGATACTGTGTTTAATTCCTAAAAGTTGACTTTCTATTAATAGCATGTGATTATGTATATTACTAATATTGGTGAACTAACAGGTTATGATTTTATTAACATTTGTAATCGGTAATAGTGGTTTGTTAGTTATTCGATTTTCTCATACTTTTCAATTAGTGAAATATTAAATAAGATATACTTTTTTATACACCCATATGTTACAAATATGTTATTATTATAGATATTGTAATTACTATTATTATATATATATATATATATATATATATATATATATATATATATATATATGTATATGTATATACTGGTATACAAGTATGATGATAACTAAGGGTACTTACTTTCCCGTGAGTCGGGTGGAGAGACGGTACTGCTGTCATCCCCACTTCCGCTCGCTGAACTCTCACCGTCATCGTCATCTATACCTAAACCTGACGCCTCGGACATCGTCTCTACAGGAGCAGTCTGGGCTGAACGCTTCCTATGCTTGCCTGACATGCCTTTGTTGTTCTGTAATCATGATTTCGTAATAGTTAGGTGTATTAAGGTAAAAGGGTAAATGTAAGGGGTAAGGGTTAGATTTAAGAAATACACATACATACACACACGCGCGCGCTCTTACATATATTATGCGAAGAATAAACCATAATAAAAAATATTAGCAAATAAACTCACATACCCACATAATCACAATCATATATATATATATATATATATATATATAAAAGTATAATCTGGATGCCGTACATTTGGCACAAGATAACAATTGCGGTTGGGTGGATTTTCATTTTTAATATATTAATATAGATATATCTAATAAACCGCATTCATATTAGACAACATTAGATATCATATCATATTTTTGAGAATAAATTATATTGTTAAATTCCCAAATTAGATAATTATATTATTACGAAACAAATATACATTACGATGTATATGGTATTAGCATCGTTATATTATATGTATATATATACAATAGGTGGGACCTATAGGAATATATAATTGAATTTGCGTATCGAATACTATACTAAAGAGCGATAATACTAAACCTTTACGACGTGAGCCAGTTCGTCGTATAACAGCCTGAATACCACGTGGTCACTAACATCTACTTCCGGATTATGTAACACTTGAGATTTTACGTCTGCTTTAGGTACTTGTTTGTCGTACGATCTGTTCGTGAAGGTGATGATGAAATAGTTACGTGACGATGTTCCTAGGGAGGAAGGATGGTAGACAGAGATGGAAGAGGATGCTGATAAAGTGATATGCTATCACTGATATCAAGCCGATGAGGTCATCGTCGAGGTCAGTTCGTTACGTAAACGATCTAATAGTAAGGTCATGGTTAATATATGTGTCCTTACTCGTCGGATAACACAGATAATATATCAATAATATATTATGATTATTATATATCATTATTTATATTTAATTCCCGTATTATCTCCCGATAACTTGAGAGATATTCATCGATATCTCGTAGAATTTGGCCACATCTAGCCATTAGTGCACGCTATCTCCCGAATTATCGTGATATCTCGCGCGATAAAACGTAGCGGATTAGATATTTAATACAACGGGTTTAAAAATAGAAGCCGTCGGTGAGTTTTCGCGTCGGGTCGCGATAATGTTAACAGACCGGGCTCTAACGCACGCAAACACCTAGCCCCGTGTACGCGTGCGTCACTGTGTAAGGGTGCCTACGTGCCTATGTGTATACTGTACACTGTGTACAGCCTCATAATACACATCGCTACGCACTCATTATAACTACGTGCTAAGCCACGATATAATCATACACGTGTTGATAAACAATCGAAATAAACAACCGCTATAATTAATTGATACTAATTTGTTATACGTATATAAAAACACTCAAACACACACACACATGCATATAATATATATATATATATATATATATATATATATATATTGTATTATATATAAATATACATATTTATACATATACCCAACCCGCGAACATACTCTGTTTAGCACGTATGCCCTTTGTGTGCTAGCGACACGAGTTAGTACACTAATGATGTCTACTTTAGCATGCACGTTATTAAGCATGTCAACTTACACACGCGTGCATACGTGCATGTGAGGTATACGTATGATTATATAGATGCATGCGGTACATTATTATAGTATGTATATAGTAGTACACATATATTGTTATGTAATCATTATTAACTATATTTAATAATCTATATATATATATATATATATATGTATAAAATAAGGTAATAGAATTATAATATTATATAAAATTGCCAATACGATATATCCTATATATAGGAATATATTTTCAATTCTATATAACTTATATTATAGTTGATATATTAACTTATCTATAATATATATATATATATATATATATATATATATATATATATATACATGTAAATCATGCTATAGAATATATAGGATCATGCTCAGAATCCCCTATTATCGTTAAATCTTGTGATTACTTCACCTACATCCGGTTAATGCGGCGATACACACAGCACGTGGACACTAGGTGATAATACGATATCAACTATTGCATAACCACTATCTCGATACTGCCATAAGTAAATAACATATACTAACAATGAATCACTAATTATGAATTAATGACATACTTTGCGCTTCAATACGTGTATGTGAACGCTGATACGTGTGTGTGTACATATGGAGGGGTATACGTCAATGATTATCTTGAGAATTATAACTAACTTAAAACTAACTTTATTCTTTATATTTATAATAAGTATATATACCGCATATATTCAGTATACTGTATATATATATATATATACTGCCTGTGTGGCTCAGTGGCTAAGGCGTCAGACACACAAGCAGTAGGACATGGGTGGGACCCTCGTCCGGACCATTAATTAATTTTTTTAAATGGGTCTTAAAATATTATTTAGAAGTGATCTTATATAATTGTGTATAAATAAATGATCGGCTCTCGTTAAAACCATGGATGCCTTAACATGAGAGCGGCTTCGAAGGGACATTATAACCATATATGGTTATAAGTGAAAACTTCATCTAAGTTCCTGGATGGGATGAAAGGACTCCACCAAATAAATATAAAAATAACAATAACAAAATATATAAAGTTAATGTTAAAGGGTCTCATACATCAGTGTTATCTACAATAGTTTCCTTATTGTTACGCAACACGCGGTCATTGTTGTAGTTACGTAATAAACTAGCGGCGCATGCATATGCCACACACACACACGCACACACACGCACACCCACCACTATCTATACATCAGCCGATGTCAACGCGACGGCCCTATTGTCCTCTACAGGTCGCCAGTTACGGATCTTAAAATAACATCGATGACTCACAACCATTCCTCTCTATTTCAGTGATTGTGCGGGCATAACGTAGTGTATGTTAAGGTGGTATCCCGCTACCAGTATTTTCGGAAATAATGTCCAGAAATGTTTGCTAGAAAGTGATGTTCTAGCGAGTTGTAGTGGGTTACCCCCTTTAAAGATACTATATTCCCGGCAAGTTGCCGGAAATTAAGGGATGAATCCCACTACAATTGTAGTTAACTTGCTAGAAAATCACTTTCTACCAAACATTTCCGGACATTATTTCCGGAAATACTGGTGGTGGGATACCCCCTTTAGCTTAGCATATTGGGGTATAGAGGTATAGCATATCTGTATTACGTATACCCTAATATCATCAACTATAGCAGTTATGGCTGATATGTATCGCATACTTGTAAGTTCATATACGAATCGCATAATCCAAATAATCTTGTAAATTTCATAATACTTAAATGTTATATATATATCGTATATATTCTATGTATTGTATGTGTATTAGTGTATATGATATGGTATTATACCCGGATGTGCTATTCGTGTAATAGTGTATAGATGTATATAAAGTGCACTCCATACACGTAATATAGAAACATATGTTTTATATAATATCAAAATGAATGCAGAAATGTACTATACACACACACACATATAAATATATAATTATATATACTTATATTTATATATATAATTCTTATCGATGTACATGAAAATACAATATTAAATGGTGATGACATATTTTATATAAAATACT
Source organism: Osedax fenrisi (assembly GCA_964019155.1). Classification (NCBI taxonomy): domain Eukaryota; kingdom Metazoa; phylum Annelida; class Polychaeta; order Sabellida; family Siboglinidae; genus Osedax; species Osedax fenrisi. The sequence continues at coordinate 47,967,100 of OZ025243.1, forward strand.
CACATAGAGTTTATATTTAGATTATGAAATTGATACAATGTGTACTACATATGTTATGCAATAGCTACACGGCTTTCTATAGATAGATAGACAGCGTATACGGAATGTTATGTATATATGTATATATCATGTGTATATATCATATGTATATATCATGTGTATATATCATGTGTATATTTCCTAATTAAATCTCAAGGGTATATCAAATAATATATTTAATATTATTTATGTACGGCTATTATTGATATTATGTTAATTCACACGATACACATGTAGGTGCTTCAATACACACAGCTCTAGCAGTGTATCTCTATAGCCACCCTTGTTGTACTAATGGTATATCATTACATACTTAATACATATTCATAACACATTATAATATATATATATGTGTATTACTAATATATTATGTTAAACGAGCAATGTGATGAATTACACATTATAA